>KN837080.1:1682393-1701046 GCA_000827215.1 Sphaerobolus stellatus SS14
GAATCGAATGAACCTGGAGAACTGTTATTTATTACGTTGACGGTCAAAGAATTATCCCACTGACCGATCGTCCAAGCGGGAGCAAGCCAGCTCAGGAACCACGCAAAGCCATTTGGCCATCCGTCCACTAAGGGTTAACGTCCCATCTGCTTGTATTATTGCAGGAAGCAAAAAAACGCACAGTTTATGAACTTTCCCAGAGCGAAAGATGCCGAATTCTTCTTCGATGCAGGAGTCAATATAGGCAGGACTATGATAATAGCAAGACATAGGCTGCAGTGAAGAAAGGTTTAGCAAAAACATTTTAAATAGCTAAACATACCATTACTACTTACGCTATGTTAAGAATAACGTAAATCCCTTGGAGCCGGGCAAGTGTTCTTGTCGCAAGCGAGCATATTATTGCATGCGTTATAAGAATAGCCAGATATACAAGACTAAATGGGTTAAATATTTGTCGATTTTTACACAAGATACGGGTACACTCACTAAGTTTGACCAGGGGAGGGGGTGAAGGACTGGTCCTCTGAACCAATTGTAGCGGCGGCCATAACCTGTCTCATTTATTATTAAGACTTACAAAAAGGTTAACTAGTCTTTCATACCTGAACGGCACAACCCCAATCGATGCTTGCTACAGAGGAGACACTTCCAAGGGTATTAGCATATCCCACGATCCAGCACAACAGGTTTCGTGTCCTAGGGCTTGAATATTTACTGTATGAAAAATGAGTATTATTATTGGATAGAGATTCATGTTGTAAACATACTAAGTCCAGTAGTAAAGACCCCCTGAGGTTGGAGCAGCACTTGCGAGTTCCGCCATAGCCATACCAATAGTCAAGATAAATAAACTTGTTGCAAGCCAGCCCCAGACCTAGCCAATAGAGCTTCTATCAATATTTATGCATTCATAGGAATTGTATAATACCATTCCAACCGGGCCACCATTGGGAACAGCGTAAAAAAGGACAGATGCGATCGAGGGCAAGAGACCTATAATCGAGAATGCGATGCCTAAGGAACAAAGATAAGCGTGAATCACAGAAAATGATGCACAAGCAGATCACTTTACCGAAAACTTCAAAAGCAGTGAATTCACGCTTGAACTCCTGTTTATATCCCAAGGCTTGAAGTAACTCCTCGTCAGCCGTGAGAACCTGAACCTGCTTTTCCTCCTTTAGTTCAACTTGTTGAGGCATGGTAGGGCTTCCACTGAGATAGTAGAAGTCAAGAAAATGCAGCAAACTGCCCCACACTTATCGTCGAAGAGAACGTTACCCCTTGCGTCGTATGAGACTATAATTATATAAATCTCAATTTAGCTCGGAAGATAAGGAGTACCGATCTCGTAAGCAATTGCCAATCGACTATCTCAAGAGCCACATTGTCAAGAGGTCAGAAAGCCGATAAGAAGCCCGTCAATTAACAGGCTTCTCCCATCATGACGTACCTGTACACGTAAGTACAGTAAGTTTAACAAGATGTTGAGCCTGAGGTGTATAATATTATTAAAGCATCTGCAGATTCTTTGAAATAGGAATACTTACATTTTATTGAGTTTATGGGAGCAAATACATAACTGGACCATCACTACATCGTCCGCTTTGACATTTTTGATAAACTTGAAGCGATACTTAAGGCTAATTTGAAGGGCGCCACTCACGGATCCCAAGGAGATTTATACTTGTAAAGAACCAACATACCAGCTATGCCGAAAAGAGAGAGAGAGAGAGATAAATGACGCTTAGGTTAAATTGATCCTTAGACTTGTTAGTATTTTGCTTAATGGTGATATTAGTCGTCTCCGATACCTTAATAAGTCAAACAGGATACGGGCGGATACGGATCACTGGACAATGTATATCGTATATACAGGCCCATAATCACTAGCCCACGTACCCGATGTGAAAAGTCAAAAAGTCTACTGATACTCGACCTTTCAGACGGCAATTCCCTTGAGGACTCGGAGGTGATAGGAGGTGATGCTGGCCATAATCCGTAAGTACCACATCCTTTACGATGCTATGATGCTAGATTCAAGGAACATCGAGCCGACTGAGGAATAACTGTGCACGGCTACAACTTGAACGATTGGCAAAACTCATTTACCAGTTCCGGCTTCACTAATCACAGTGATCCAATCATTTGAGGAGACATCAAACATGAGGTATAAACTCACCATTCCATTTAATCGATTTAAATATCACGAGATAACTTGACATGCAGTCTTTGAAGAGGGTATGGCCGAGAAGAATCAACGAAGGGCTCTCCCACGCCCAGTTAGGTTAAAAGATTCAAAGTAGGGACTCGAAATTCCCGAACAGTTCGATTCCATTCTCGTTGAGCGTGTAATGGATTGAAGTCAAACCCACATGAAAGAAGCGAAAACCCCACGAATAACGTCAATCTCATCGAACAATGGGTTAACGGGAAAACCAATTGGAATATAGCCAGCTTGTCAATCGATGATACAGCTTCTTCAATTTTGTGTATGATCCATAATATTTCGATCCGCGTAACACAACTGGCCTTTGGCGGGGTGTCATAAATACGAGGGACAATGTGATAAATCGTTCCTGATGGCTATTGAGAACAGACAGACGTTTTCTCGAATCAAATACAAGGATTCTGTGAGATGGTCATAGGATAGAAGGGGTGTCTGAAGCTTGCATTTCGAATTCAAAGGGTAATACATTGGGGTATTAGACTCGAAGAGAAGTGGATTCTTTCTTCGACAATGCATGTACATCTTGCTCTGTAAAAATAAAGAAGTGTTGGCGATGAACGCAATAATACGAGAACTCGACTTACGAATTCCCCAGACATGAGATCGCAGATCAAGGAATTCTGGAAAAGCCTCAGCCAACATCTCAGTATGCTTAGAATAATAGTCATACCAATGTGTAGTCCATCATATAACTTTTTCATCTCTGCCCTGACGCGTACGATATCGTCCTTCCCAGCAGCACTTTCCGTCAATGCCTTTAACTCCTTCTCTACTGCTTCAATTCGACGAATATGGGCAGCCACCTGATGAAAAGACCTTAATAACAACGTAACACTGAGATTGAAATCATCTTGCCTTCTGAGTGCTGATCTGTAATTCCTCTACACTGGCCTGCAGCGTATTAGACGCGAGCTTGTATTCATCAAGGAGGTGATAGGCAGCGTAGGCAGAGGCTACAGAGAAGCCAAGGAGGAAACCAATCACGCTATAAAACTGTTCGTTCACGAGAGATTCTTGACGAGGAATAGAAATCTTACCCTCCCCGGAATCCTCCAACAGGTCTCTTCTGCGGTTGGATGGTACCTAGGTTCGGTGTTCCCGCATCGGCTCTTCTGACCAGTGACGTATGTAGTGATCTCCTTGAGTTTTGAATAAAGTTAGTCCTCCCATTAAGAGCTAAAGCTCTGGAGGAATTCTGGAGTACGCGCGCAATAGACATCGTGCACTTTGTGGATCCTTGTGGACCACGCGTTCTGTTCCCTTCCAAGCTCGGACTCTGTGGCATTCCCAATGTCATTGAAAAGACCACACCCAACTGGACAAGATAGTTCAGCTCGAGACAGAAAGAAACAGAAAACCGCAGATGCGCGTACAATTCATTTCCAGTCAGGACCCAGTGCCGGGAGCGGTGTCCTTACGAATAGTGAGTGTTTTACGCTGCATACATCTTTCTACAAAAGATATGTTGAATAGTGTTTTCTCATTAACTCGTAGGCATGAATGGTCTTCCTGGCGCAATCGATGTGGAAAAATTTGCTGAGGTATTGCCTTCATAACTGCGTCAACATGCTCGAGATTGACCCTCGAAAGGCTCGTTCCTTCGAAATGACAGCTATGCAATCGGCCATGGAAACTGCTAAAGGTGCATCAACTCAAAGAGCATGGCAAGCTCTTCCTCGTTCTCTTCGTAGACGAGCTGCTTCACATGATGTGCGACGCGTCCCAGTTCGACTACGAGAGAAGGCAAAGGCTGAGGTGTGACCCAGATAATTCCTGCGGGTTCCTTACTAACAGCTGGATAGATGGACCCTATAAAGAGGAAAGCCTTGGGGAGAAGTATTAAAAAGAAAGGAAAATCCAAGCTTGTGAGTAGGACGGAATCTTTCCTCAAGCGACAAAGTGAGTTCTATTACATTCCTTTTATGCATACGTCTCACTCCTTGTTAAGAAGATAAGACGTGGTTGGAGACACATATGTGGCATGCTAAACGGATGCATATGAAAAATGTTTGGGGATACAGATTGGTGTGTTGAAACATTCACGTTTTTCTAAGTAGCAGCATCTTACGACTCCTCAGGCAGAAACTCCCACTCAGAAATCTTATAGACCATCTCATCGATCATCAGTTCGTGGTTCAATACTCCACGATGCCTCATACATCAGTACTATAGGCCTGTCAGGCAAGCAAGTTGTATTGGAGAAAGTGTTATCCCGCTGCTGCGACTGTCAGGGTGCCGGGCCAGGAGCTGTGAGGTGACAATTACTTTTTTCTACAAATATTCTCTTTCCTAACTCGTAAAAGGTATACCCGAGGTTCTCGGATACATGAAACGCATCTTTATAAGCCAGACGCCTACCCATTCAATCTCATTGCTCCAATAACCATCATATGGAAAGCATTACCCTCTGTGCAACCTTCTGTGGACGAGCCTCAACAGGATTCTGCTCAGCCTTCAAATGAAGTCCAAGTGAAGTCTAAACAACGCAAACGGAACAAAGGGAAAGGCAAGGCACATACCGAAGAACAGCGACCAGAGAACACAAAGCCATCACCTGATACTCCGAGAACATTATGGATTAGGGTTCATCCATCAGCCTGGCAGGATGCATGGGATGCCATCAAGGATGCTGCGAGCTTGACGTTGAATGACTATCTTCAAGAACGACGCGCTAGTTCTGGGGAAAGTTCCAACGAAGTTCCTGAAGAAACCATCGATATAGTTGATCTTCGTACTTACATTAACTGCTTCGAGATAATGGGCACAAAATCCAGTCAAATAATCAAAGGCTCCTTCAAGCTCAACGGAGACGATAGACCTGCGATCCAGGATGTAAGTGTACTACTTGAAGCGAAGGATTCTGGTCTAATTACTTGGCACGAAGTTCTGGAATCAATTAAAGGATCTTTCGTCTCCTGGTTCCGTTCCTAGAGGTATGATCATTGGTTTGAAGATTCACGATCCTCGCCTCAGGTCAGAGACATTCGAGATTTCCTCCGCGTCTCATGTTGATCCTCCTCTACCAGTTTCCCTCCCAAGAATGCCAAGGTCTCCGCGAAGACTGATTATGGCAAGCCTAGTACAAGCCACTCAGCCGTTTTCACTGTATTTCCGAGTGCTGAGCTGGCAAGGTCCGAGCTTTGGGATGAGGTCGACCGTGAAGGAGGACCTAGGCGACCAAAATTCACGAAGAAGGATTTGGATCATAGGCGAGAGAAGGTGACTGAAGTCCATTAATCTCACGTTGATATGATCTCATGATGTGGCTTTCAGAATATGGTACCTGGAACAGAGCTGCCCCCTTTCCGGCAAGACGACCGAATACCAGTAATGCTCATCCAACGCACAGTGGGACCAGTATCCGTCGACCGTTCAACAGAACGTGAAGACATTCATGGATGGACCATTCTATTTCCAGCACACTGGGGAATGCCTTTCCTATCGTCCTTAACATTTACGGGTACCAAGCCAGCCGGATTAAGAGAACGTCGAACGCAAACATTTGAAGCGGGAAGTCACGACTTCCCTTTCGACTATCCTTTCACAGCAGCCTATGACCGTGAAGATGCTGTGCTGCAGAAAGTAGAAAAAGACCAATGGGAAAGGAAACCTCCTGCAAAACGCGTTGCATGGGAGACGGTTGGGACCAGAAGTCCTTGGCGAGCTGATTGGGAAGTCGTTCTAGGCTTTGCACCAAGTGCGGACGATCTTTTGCCTATTCAACGAGAGGAAAGAACAGAAGACGATGCAGTGGCTGTTGAGAAGGGAGATCCTAGGAAACTCATGTGGTTATTACGAGGTCCGGAGACACCCGAAATTGTGCGGTCTGCTGTGGAATCATCTACCAGTACTTCTTCTTTTCTGCTGCAAAAGATTAACGCTTTACGGGCGAAAAGAAGCCGGGATCCCTTGATAGTTGATCCCAACGAAGTATTAAAGGGTGGCTTGGTGGAAGTCAAGTTGAATATATGCGGACGAGGAGCCCCTGACGATTTGGCTGCTATATACCAAGTCGGGGAGGTGGAAGGTAAAGAGATTAGACAGCTACTTTCCAAAAAGTTAAAAGAAGGAGATGTCGAGGGAGATGCCGATGAGGAGGTGCGTCTCATTGACCAATACATTGTGTGGCGTTTAAGATGCTAATTGAATGCATTCAGCTATCCAAACTTTCTGTGCAAGATAGTCCTATAATCGGCTATGTCACAACAGGGAACTATTCGTTAAAAAGAGGTAGGGGACACGCAATCGGGGCCGTCTCTCTCGTGTCACTGATGGCAATCATGACTACGGAGACAAAGTACGTATTGATAATAATCCAAATTAACGAATTGACGCCAATTTATTGACTTTTGATCATAGGAGCAAAGTTGACTCATATTCATGCCTTGTCAAGGTTAAAGACCGAGACAGTGCTGTATGTAGAGTTGCCACTCTTAAAATCTCGACGCTGTAAATAGAGTGAATTAGCAAAATGCGACTGCGATGCATTCTCAATTATTTTAGTTCCATCTTGAACCGTGTCGTTGTGTCAAATAGTGATAGTAAGAATCTCTAATTTTTAATGTTTAGCATTCACTGACGATTTTCTAGTCGATTACTAGTGGTATGCCAGGTGTTAGTTTCGATTTATACCATATTGGAAACAGAGTACAGAAACGGATATGCAAAGATATCTGAAATGAGGGAGAGGAAAATTAGTTCTACAGGAGTATATAATACATATCAAAGCCCGACATATAAGTAGACTAATAGAGTGGAAGAGAATGAAATAACAGAGAAAAGCAATTGAGACAAAATATGATAACTGTACATTCTACTAGTTCAGAAGAAGAGCTCAAATACTCGCACTCTACACACTAATAGAAAGTTTGAAGGGGAGGAACGCGCACTTGATATATGTTTATTCGTCGCTGTCAGCGTTATCATGATCCGAGTTAATGCTCACATCCTTCATAGCCTCCACCATGTCTCTGGCAACAGATCTCGTCCATTCATGTTCATGTCTTTCTGAGAATCTATGGTCGAGAAAAATGTAAATATACCGTTAATAAGAGGTGCTGGAAAAGGCGGAACTCACTTTCTTAATGGCTTCCCATCCTCGTCCACAGGAGAAAATGCAGTATCCTCACCGATGGCCATCTCATCCAAGTATGCCTGGTTCGCTGCTACTGTTTCAGGGGACCACATTGAAAATGATAATGTGTCGGAAATATCGCGAGAGGCAATGGATGGATCCGCCTTGAGTTCCACTAATCGAGCAAGCGCTTCCTTCGCGACTTTACTGACATCCGGATTATCTGAGGGTGTGAAAGGTGGAGGGGTTGGCTGTCGTGAAAGAAAATCGAGGAATACTTTCCGCACGAGCCCTGAATACTGTGGGAGAATCTGAAAAAAAAGACAGAATATTTCAGTCAGATTACAATAGAAGAAAAAGCACGAGACTTACCACCATCATTTCTGGACCCCCTTTGACTACATAGAGGTCCGAGTCTGTAATTTTGCCATGCGCCTTGGTAACTTCCTCTATTGGATGCAGAGCACTTTTGTCACCCTGAAGTTGACATGAGCTATACGCCGCAAGGAAAATACGTGTACGCAGGCCTACTCACCGTAATCAGTAATGTAGGTAAGTTTAGACGAGCATATTCTTCATCTGAGGGCAGACATCTCTGCATATAGTGATAAGAGCACTGTTTTCAAAATTAAATAACTATAAGAGACGCACACTAAATGTGAGCTCGAGTGTAGATCGTCTCTTTCGCGGAGGTAGGTTGAATTGCCACCATTCAACAACCTAAAAATCCGATTTAAACGATTGATTGGCTGCTGATAGCCTAAGAAACACCTTGTCTTCGAAATCTTTTGATGCTTTCTATATTACAGTATAAGAAATAAATAATTTTAGCAGTAGGGCGGGAAAACGTACTCCAGCAAACATAAGGTGACTCATTTCCATGCATGCTTGCTCGTATGCCTCCAAATCCTCTGGGGATGCCCAAAGACGAATAAGGTCTGCATATGCCTTCGTGACCCATTCTTGTCTGATAGACTGTTAACTATTGGGCGGGCGAGCGACATAATAGCACGTACGGTAAATCTACTGGAACGCCGGCAAGACACAGCGAGAGGCATTTCGTTGGAAACAGCAATGCAAATCGTATGGCTATGTATATGGAGTTAACTTGCGCCGCGAAGATGTGTACAGGGGGAAGTTGTAAAAGTTCGAAAGCATAACCTAGATCGGCCGCCTCAACGTAGGAGTCGCGTTTGGCTACACAAACTCAAACTTTTGTCTTACTACTATGCATGTACGAGAACTTGCCAGAATAAGGTGTCTGTGTTTTCCCCGAATTTCGTTGGTCAAATGCGATGAGGTTGTAGTTGTCAGTTAAACGAGAATCCTTGAAGAAGGGTTAAACGAAGGCAATGGATAGATTCCAAGTTGGAGATACCTCGAAGTAGTCATAGAGCCAAGTAACATCTAGTGCGGTTGGATGCATAAACAGAATAGTTGGCTTGGAATGATCGAATTTAGAAACATCGTTGTCGGGTGTATTGGTGATATAGTGGAGCGCGATATGGGAAGTGACTTGGATGAAGGGCATACTGCCGTCTGGGGTTTGCTGCAGTGAATGTCGGAAGAAAATTTGGCGGCCATATACGCAATAGCTGGAACAGACGGGGGTAAAACACAACAACCGGAATGACATAATAGTCAAACGAGCGCAACTTGGTTGCCGTCCTACAATTTTTTCTCTAACGAATTTGCTCATTTATGCCGAGATCAAAAGCCCGCTAATAAAGGCTGATATCCGAGTAGAAGGAGTGATCTAAGATAGTAGCGCCAAGTGCTGCTCTGTGCTGCTTGCCTGGAAGGTTCGTCGCCAAGCTGTCGGCTCTGATCATGCGCGCTCTACGGAAGGGCTGAATAATGGCGACCAATAATCTTCTCCATTTCAACGTCGCTAAATTAGTTCCGAAGTCATCGAAGTGATGCGCATTATCGCTGTGAGACTTTCTTGTTCGGTTTGGACAACGCGGCGAGTGCAAGTGAGTGTGTGCGGCACAAACTAGCACAAACAATCAAGCATGCATTTTCTGGAATTTCGGATGCAAACATATCAATACACGCAATTTCTGAATAGAAACAAAATAACCTATGCATCATAATGCGAGTGTTGATCAATGGATGTTGAAACTAAGTTCGCGGCGTTTTTTCTACTGTTTTATTGTTTTGAAGGTACCATGAACTATAAGTGCTCAGTAACTTGTCTACTCCAATTTCTTACCGATTATTATAACAACTGTTTAATAGATTGAGCGGGTTCAAAGCCTTCAAAGACGATGATCAGACTTGGGAGAAGGGTCGGTACTTATGAATGATGATAGGTAGATGGATGAGATGACACAAGGCAAACCAGGACCCTGGATGTTCACGGATATAATGTGCCTCAATCGTTCCGTCAGGTCTTATATGCCATCACGACAGGTCCGTTTCCATCTCATCTTCGCATACTGGGGTGAGCGCTGAAATGGCATATCTGATACTTATAGTCATCAATGGTATCCTGCATTCTGCTCCCGGAGATTTAATGGACGGTGCCTTCCGTTAAGTGTTCATTTTATGGTAAAGCAAAAAGAAATAGGTCGCTGACCTGAGCCTGAGGTCGTACCACGGGAACATACTTCCGGAATACTCGAAGGTTGATAATGGCGCGAAAATATAGCTCCTCGAGGTTAATGATAACGCGAGCAGAAGGGGAATCATAGTAGAGTCAATCTCTTTAATATAAAGTTAACCGATTAATCAAAGAAAGACGGATTCCTAGCAGCCTTAGAACCTTTAGAACCCAGTGAATTTATTACCAACAGCAATGATCAATGGGGATTAGGCTCAGTGATATTTTTTTGGTCGGAACCTTCGCGGTAAACAGCCTAGAGAAATTATTTAGTACATACTAAATGTATATTATTATAGACTCACCAACTCTGAGCATATAGGCCGTACCGGTGCCGCGATTTATATATACAATGTGCGACTCAACATACTGTAGTAAAAGAGAGTAAAAGGCACTGGAATATATCGCAAATTGTATCATCCACGGGTTCCTTCTGAGATGAAGCATGATGAGACTGATCGATCTGATGAGATGGAGAGTGTGTCCAGGATCTCGGTCCACGGGCCCTTGGTTCCTAATGATTCAAACAAATCCGCTTAGACTAATTAAATTTGGGTATGTACAAGGGCACATTTTCTTCATAGTCTCATCATTTTGGGGGCTATGTCATGAAATATTGACCAACTAATTAAATGGGGGCTGTTAGCGTCTACCAAGCATGTATTAAAGAAATAGGCGGCGATCTTACTAGCAACACAAATTACATAAATATACAAGTTCTCCTTATACCAATTTGGAAAAAATCACGTAAACTTATTATTTACTCTTTCAATTTGTTTACGCTTAGGCCGACTGACTTCGACCTCTGGTGCAGCCTTGCAGGTAGTGCTGGAGGCAAAATTCCAAGAATAATCATGATTGCCATTGTCATCAATTGACGAAATAGGAAATAGACATTTTGCTAGAAGGGGTAAATTATAACAAAATTATTTTGACATATGTCATCACTAATTGCATAATATCATGTTGCTTACATGTAGTATATACATATTAAAAGATTTATGCCCTTTGGTGCATATGACATATGCCGTACATGGCTTGACGCCCCAGTGATCAACGATTAATGAATTTTTGGCACTATAATTCTCCAAATATAGACGAAACTCAAGGGAAAGACAACGTGGGGGTAAATTGGATAGAATTGTATGATTCCAATGCTCGATGAAGAAGATTCACATGCAGTTGATCACCTCGGAACCTTTCGATTCTACGGAACCCTAGAAGTCGGACCGACGCACCACCAAGGGTTTAGAGTCACACGTATAGAGCTTCGACAGCGAGAAATTTTGTCCTTGAAATGTTAGAGTTTTGCCACTATTTGCCACCAAGTACCCAGGTATCTGGGAGGTTCACTATTGCCAGCTGGCAAAATACCCAGCAAAAATGGCCATGGCAAATGGGCGACGATTTCCAACAGCACCACGCGCAAGACCTATTTCATTAGGTTAATGACAGGACAACTTATCTTATCCCTGTTTTCTGTGACTTTAAAATAAAAGCAGTGTCTGTTATCCTTTCCCCCTCTTTTCCCTCGCTGTTACCAGTATTCCCCGCTGGCCTGTGCTGGTGCATATATGGAACAGGTCAGGACACCTTTATGGCTTTCTAAGGACAAAGCCTTCCAGAGCCTGTCGAGGGGATGGTGATCAGCGACCTCGCGACACTTTCCTTTCCTCGATATTAACACTCTATTTATTGGGTTCCGGAGACATACTATAACCCTTCTTCTCTTTACGAAATCGGATTTCAAGACAATTCTCATCCCAGTAGTATGTGTTTAGATACTTTGCTCATCAGTGTGTCGCCTGATCTTATCTGTAGACTTTATTCGCGGTTGTGACTGCACCCCTGTCAGATATAAAATCCTTACCCCTATTAGTTTTAGGGATCTGGGTACATGTCTTGTAATGTGCTTTAGTCAACCAAAGTCTCGATCCGGAAGAAGACCGTCTCAATAAACCTGACCGACCTATCCCTTCCGGACGGATTACTGTTGAGCAGTCCCGAGTCCTTCGATGGGCATGCTTGCTCCCCTGCTGGAATTGTCTATTTATTATAGCCAGACAGTCTATAAATCCAGCTTAGAATTGTCGGTCTTTCTGTATATCTATAACGACCTTCGCTTCAATAGCCATTGGTTAGGCCGCAATCTACTCAACGGTGCTGGTCTCGCCTACTTTGAAATTGGAGCCACTCTTATTGTAGGTAAAGTTCCCCTTTTCTAACTCATCATTTTTTAACTATGTTTATTATGATAAACGCAGGGAGCGATCGCACAACGCTTAGCCACCTTGAGAAGCTCAATGGCGTGATAAGCGTTAGCATATTTGCCACAACTATTCATACACGGGCAAGTCAAGATTTCCAGGTCCTAATTGCTGTTCTGATATAACCTTTAGGATTTCAAAGATGTAATTGGGGACAGGTAAATTGGAAGGACAACCCTGCCTATACTGATCCCATGGGCCTCGAGAATCTCTGTCCCGGTTCTTCTACGGACGGACGTCCATTCTTATGTCTAGGAAATTGGGAACATGGCCAAAGCTGTCCTTCTTCTTCTTAGTAGCAATACTGGGGCCCGCTTCGTTCTTTATGGTAGCACTGCTGCCGACCAGCGGTCCTTCTACATGTACAATAGGGTGTTTCACTTTGGCGTTTTTCGAGTATTTTTCGAGTATCTTTTCGAATGTTTCTACATCAAAAAGGTCCAAAGAATATCATAAAAATTGCTCCAACGTGAAACGGTAGCAAACTCTCTTCCATCCTTGGATAAGTGTTGGGATATTTTACTTTGACCGTACCGAGAGAATAATAGTAAATGTGACTCATATTTGTGAGGGATGATAGACTAACATATGGTGCAGTGAAATATAGCACAAGAACTATCAGCTGGTTAAATGGGTAAACTAAATATTCCAAGACTCTAAAATATATTCCCAAAAAAAAAATAGCCAAAAACGAGTGTAAACACAGCTCTGAGGCTGCTTTTACATATTTTCTTCGCATTTTTTTTCAAAAATCTTCGGAAAAATACTCGAAAAATACTCGAAAAACGCCAACGTAAAACATCCTAATGTGAGTTTTTTCTCTGCTTATTCTTTTCAATGACTCTATAACGATTTACTATAGCTGGGGTTAACGTTGGCCAGTATACTTCCAGGGCTGACACGTAGATTCGTGTAAACCGGTCTATGTAGGCTCATATAATTCCGTTTGCAATCGTCGGACTAACCCTGGCCCGGGAATCGTAGCATTTACTAGGAAATATACCACATTTCGTCTCTTTCCCTGTTTCCAAGGGTTTGATCCGCCTCATTATTTGCTGCACGAATCTATAGTTGTATGAAAAAATAGCTGTAACGAATTACAATCTGTCGAGGAAATTGTTTCTCGCCTTGGGGAATTTGGGGTACTAGCTAGTATATGATTAGCTTAGACTATTAGGTCTAGACTCCCACACGCTGCATGTACTCTTTCAGGTTATTCAGGAACCTAGGTTCAATCCAATATGAGACCATCTTCTAGGTGGTATGCTCGCACTACTCGGGGCAAGTGAGACTGCTTAACATAATCTTTATCGCTGGATGCATTCATAACAATTATCATTAGCTTGAGGCACGATGCCTAGGCCGCGGCGACGACCATGATCCACCATAATCGCTCTTCCGTCTTGCTTCTGGTTTCCATCAATGCATCATTTTTTATCAGTC
This sequence comes from Sphaerobolus stellatus SS14, assembly GCA_000827215.1. NCBI lineage: Eukaryota > Fungi > Basidiomycota > Agaricomycetes > Geastrales > Sphaerobolaceae > Sphaerobolus > Sphaerobolus stellatus. The sequence continues at coordinate 1,696,013 of KN837080.1, forward strand.
GGAAATTTAAGATAGTATCAAAGACTAGGAATGAGTTTCATGAAATAGAAGACCGAAATTCACCATAACCCTGGAAAACCGGACACACAAGGACACATACCGGGGTGACCCGAGTGCAGATAATTTGTAATTTAATTCTGATGCGTATCTCAGCGGATGGATAGTAAATATAAGTAGATATAATTGGGGCAGAAATTGGGCAGAGATTCCTCCGACGAGATATCATTATTCAGCTGATTTTTTGTCTTCTTGGCCTTCCAGAATCCTATCACCAGCATACCGTGTACCTCCTTCAGCGTTTAAGTTGTTTAACCGTTATATTTATTCGTTACGTGCTTTCCGTTACATATAATAATAGCATGCGAACTTGCCTCAAATAACATTGACCAAGGCAGCCTGAAAATTTAATGTAGTTGCTTATAATATACTGTCATGCCATAATCAAGGTACAAAGAAACGTGTGGGAATAAGGTGCTACATGGATACAACAGAGACAGTGAAATATTGCAGTCTCGCAGGATAAATGAATCATATCCTCCATTTCCCTAATCGCTTCATCAATTCACTGAGCTCAAGCAGCTCCTCTTTTGCCTTCGCGATGGCTTCCGGACTCACCCCCTCCGCAGCTTCAATATCCTCCAGCGTTGCGGACAAAGGATCGAATTCCAAGAACCTTCCAGACAGCGTAGGTACTTTCAGAGAAAGAATCATTTCGAATGCGGAACCGTTTTTTGCTTGATCAGTTCCTGGGCCACGTAGTATTGCTATACTGCGCTGTCTTTCTAATTTCCTTCCCCCTTGTCGTGACGGACCGGCTTCATTATGGCCGGTAGTAGTAGTAAATGGAGAGGCATTTCCTTGAGCGAGATGACGCGGGTACGCGGGTGTCTTCGGTAGTAGCGGGTTAAATGTAGTACTGGACGGGACACGGTGATGTTGCAGTTTACCAGGGGAAGGATTAGCAGATTGTTTTTCCGGAGACTTTTGGGGAGAGACGTTAGGCGAGAAGGGTACTTGTGCCTTACGTAGCCGGGCGGGAGTCTTGATAATTCGCGGTCGACCGACCAGTTCCCTTTTCTGGGGAGAATCCAGGCGCGCTGCATGACAAAACGATATCAACGAAATAGCTTCTATTTTTTTTATAGAGAATCCAGACTGACCAGTTTTGGGAGCACGAGGTGATTCAGCGTCTTGCTGTCCTGCTGCTACGTCAGTAGCTTGCCATTTCCTGTGTAAAAGATGAGTCTTCTCGTTTGTTCACGAAAGTGATTCAAAATATACCGTTTCCTCTCAGTATCCTCAATTCCCGCTGGCTCTTCACTCGCCACCATCTTTGCCTTTGTGATCGCCTTCAGTGCTATGTTCACATCTCCGTCGTACTTGTCCGCAAATTCGCCGATCGTAATTGTCCGGATCGCGCGTGGAATACGCGTGACTTCATTCTCGTGCCTCAGTTTGAAGGCCTCCAAAGAATGTGCCAGATATGCTTCAAACTGCCGTATTCGATCCTTTACTGTAACCGACTGAGCGATTTTCCTGTGAAGGTGATGGAGCTTACCTTCGAGCTCTAAGTTGGCAAGTAGTTGCTTCTTCTCTTCATCGGTATACTTTCTTCGTCTAATACCATCGGACGTGAGTTGCCTTCGAGGGGGTGTCTGCATCGTCGCCGTTGTGGTAGCCATCGCGTCTGAACCTGTTGTCACGGTCACGTGATTCTGTAAGCGCGTTGTCACATATAGCACGGCAACTCCCGCCCAAATCTCCCACAACTCAGGCTGACGTGAGGTAGTATCTACGCGGTCACTTTATTTTTATCGCACTCCTTGCATTTAAGCACGCTCTTAAAGGCGAATCACCTTTGGTCCCTCAAGCAAATAATGTTTGTTAATACAGATAAATACTTCAAGAGGCTGCCAGATTTGACCTTTGGCGGCGGTATCTAATTGCTGTATATCGGTCCATAATGTATAAAGTCCTATTTGGCAAGTTTTCCCTGTCCAATGACTTCATCACAGCCTAGCTTTTACAAGAAAGCCAGGCGTTCACTTTGGTTCCTGCATCAAACGGCACGAAGCCAATTGAATTACGTATCGAGACGGCTTCTTTGATTCCAGCACAAGAGAGTCTTTTGCACACTTTTCTCCACTAGCAAGGTCTCATGGGTGTGCTATTTAGCTCGCCATTTATTTCTAATCCAGCAAAATACGCTATCAAAGTCCAAGAGGACTCGGAACTCGATTCTTCTTCTATACCCTCCTATGACTATGTAATAGTGGGTGGAGGTAAGGAACAGCGATACTTCGTGTTATCTGTATTTCATCCTTATAGAATTCGACTGATCTCTATTTCCCGACGTAATAGGTACTGCTGCCTGCGTTCTTGCTCATCGTTTGACCGAGGATTTTGACGTGACGGTTCTTATGATCGAAGCTGGCGAAGAGTAAGTCCTATGCTTTGCAATCGTCAATTTTTGACTGAATATGCTTGTAAAGCCACAGTAATTCTCTGTTACACAAGACACCTGCTCTTTGGGTCAAGACTTTCAAGTCTGTGTCTGCCTCTGAACTTATCGCGCCTCTAACTTATCTTTGAGTAGGACGCCTGTTGACTGGGGTTTTGTAACAACGTGACTATCCATATATATTCGTTTACGATTGAAATTATTCATGGTATTTGTAGGCCACAACTTGGTTTAAGCGGCAGATCAAGCTACTGGCCGGCTGGTAAAGGTATTGGAGGGTCAAGGTTTGAAGAGATATTTGTGTTATAGATTGAATTCTGACGGTCCTCGTGCAGCATAATAAACGCAATGATGTATCAGCGTCCATGCGCCGATGATATAAACGAGTGGGTGAGATTGGGTGCCGCGGGATGGGGATGGGAGGAGGTCCGAAAGTAAGGTGTCTAAACTCTGCAATACTTTTCATCTGACCCGTTTATAGATATCTTAACAAGGCTGAAAAGTACACGTTACACCCCTCAAAGTCGAATGAATTTGCATCTCATCGAGGTTCCGACGGTTTCTGGAAGACCCGACATCTTGACCACCTTGTACGTGATTTGTGGGAATATTTCTATTCGGTTATTGAATTACCTTTAGCCCATAGCAGAGAGATACCTTGACGCTTGTGATAAGATTGGAATTCGCAAAATAGATGATATAAGTGGTCCAAATGGTCCTCTTGGTGCCACCTTTGTCTCTGCTTTCATTGACAATAACATGGAGAGTAAGTGATATAATTCAGTTTCGAGAAAACGTATCAATGGTGAAGTTCAGGAAGCTCTGTTGCCAATGCGTATCTCACGAAAGAGGTCTTGAAACGTCCTAATCTTAAAGTCGCCACGCAAACATATGTCACAAGAATCATCACCGAACCTATCGTCCCAAGCGGAGAATTTTCGCACAAAGCTGTAGGCGTTGAGCTCGCTAAAAGTGCCGATAGTCCAGTATATCGTGTAAATGCGAAACGAGAAGTCCTCTGTTGCGCTGGTGCGGTAATGACACCACAGATCCTTATTGCGTCGGGCATCGGTCCTACATCTGAGCTAGAGAGGTTAAAGATAACTCTGGTGAAGCCACTTGATGCTGTTGGGCGAAACCTATACGATGTATGTACTTTGTCTCCAAGTGAAAGTCGCATTTACCGACCTGGGTTCATAGCATCCGTGCGTTCCTGTTGCATTCAAGGCAAAGCCGGGGACCACGTTCGACTATCTTAATCAGTCCTTTTATTCTCTCAAGGCTCTTCTCCAGTACTTGTTATTTCGCCGTGGACCTCTTACGATGCTCGTGGGCCAGTCCTTTGCTTTCATAAAGTCCACGGATACTAGGTTCGTCGCTCCTCCATTAAGGATGGAACCTTGTAAAACCAATTCCATGATAGTCTTCCTGTGGATAAGGATTCATCTCAACCAGTCAAACTGCAGGATGCTACCCCTGGTATGGCTAGCCCCGACTTGGAGTTAATAGGTGCTCCTACAGCGTTCAGGAACCACGGATTCACTCTAGGGCCAGCTGGGGACAGTGTATTTACTATTGTAAGCTCCAGCATTCGGTGTTTCCCATCGCATTTCTTGTGATTTAAACAATCCTTAGGGAAGTGTGTTACTTCGTCCGCTTAGCCATGGTAGTATTACCCTCAAGTCGAGTAACATTTGGGATGGCGCTAACATCGATCCCAGGTATGTACTAATCTTCTTCAACATTGGCAATGATTAGACAATAATTGGATCAGGTATTTCTCACATGAGAATGACATGAAGGTCCTTGTCAAATCTGTTCGCCTTTCACTGAGAATAGCCAGGGCTTCTCCATTGGCCGACCAATTGCTTTTGACGAATGATAATTATAACGTTGAAGATTGGTACCATCCTGGTCATACCGATCCTGATGAGGTTTGTACCCTTTCTTACGCTACATGCGCAACACTGCTAATGTACGCCTAACTGACCATTTAGGTTACCGACGAAGAGCTTGCCGAATTTATTAGACGTCATTCCCACACTCTCTATCATCCCATGGGCACTGCGCGCATAGGACAGTCACCAACGGACAGCGTTGTCAATCCTCAGTTACGCGTTCATGGAATCGTGAATCTTCGTGTCATTGATGCCTCAGTACGTGTTATGCAATGTTATGCAACTCGTGCTTTGTTAACCAAACTTTAAGATTTTTCCAGCACCCCTTGCAGGACATACTTGCGCGGCAGTCATAGCTGTTGCTGAGAAGGCGTCTGATATCATCAAGGCAGATCAGTGATATACCTCCAATATCTGCTTCCTGTTTTCCTTCTTGTACGCGTCGAAGATCTAAACGGTTTTATATTATAAAATTATATTTCCTTATGTGTATATATATAGATTATTTCGTCCAGCGACGGCTCATGATATTGTTTGGATACAAAATGACACAGTTGCACAAACAAACTAATAATTTGCATAAAAACCTTGCATAACCAAAGTAAAATCGTTATCCAAGTGCCGCTGCAAGGTGAGGTTGCCTGGCAAATCCCTGTTGGGTTGCGTGCATGTCCT
>KN837080.1:1763539-1776611 GCA_000827215.1 Sphaerobolus stellatus SS14
GCTTCCTGATCATGTTCACCCCCAAACGCAATGAACTCACTCCGATCAATCCCCCCCGTCATATCAATAAAGCTCGACACCGAATGCTCATCTGCATATCCGCTCGAACGGAACACAGGACACGGACTCTCCGACCCAGGCGTCGTAAAGCTCTCATTAACACCAGACCCATGCCGAAGCGCATAAGACTGACTGAACGGATGCGCAGACCTTGGCGTGATCGGGAAGAAATTAAAGTCGATGTTGGATAATGCGCGAGATGAGGCGCTTGTTAATGTTGTGGGAGCTAGGGTTGGGGTAGGATTTGACGTGGAGTTGGCGTTGGTTTTGAGAGGCGTAGATGTTATGATTAGAGTGCGGGGGCTTGCGGAGAGGGATGATGCACGGTTCCGGGTCCGTAATGCAGTAGCAGCGGCTGAGGTTAGGTTCGCGAGCGTGTTGGGATCGAGATTCTCGTCGTTAGGCCCGAGCGCAGAGGGGCTTTTGCGTTTGGCAGCAGTGAGGGGTGTGGATGTGATTATGCTGATGCGGTTGATGCGGGGGGAGAGAGCGAGCGCAGATGCAGATGAGGAGAGGTTATTGCTAGCTATGTGTTCGGTGATTGGGGGGAGAGGCATTGTAGGAGGTGGGCTTTTGGGTTTCTGGATGGAGGAGCACTTGCTGAGATCCGGAGTCGAGTTCGTATCGGTAGCAGCGCGACTGGGAATAGGAGAGGTCAAGTTCGCAGATATGTCGGTATTAATGATATCTTCGTTGGCTGGAAGGATAGGAGGCGGGCCTTTGGGATCGCGTGGGGCTGCATTCATGTCGGCATTAACCATGTTCTCGTTGGTAGTGGATAGAGTCATAGAAGGAGGTTGGCTTTTAAGTTCAGGATCCGGAGTGGGATTAGGATTAGAGGTGCGCTTGAGGGTTATGCGACGATGAGAGGAAGGAAAGCAAAAGGGAGGAAGATGGGCAGATGCGTCGCTGGCTTTAGCTTCTACATTAAGACTCTGTGGTTGGTCTTCGTGATCGGTGGGCACGCGTTGCCCGTTGTGCGCGGGTTCCTCTTCTCTCGGCGCAGCTTCAGAAAGAGATGCACCGCGATGAGCAGACTCGGGCGGCAACATGCATGCGTGTCTTCTGAGGATGCGGGTGCGGGTTTCTGAATTCGAGCGAGCGAGGAGTGCGCGGGGAATGTGACTGGGCGATTCGGAACGCGGAGGGGCAAACGCGTCCTCGGGGGTGGAGATCACGGTGACTGGGAGACGTTGGACGGTGACTGGGGCTTCGAGGTCTGGCTGCGGATGGACGCGGGAGCCGATGCGCCCGGTGCGATAGGCGACGAAGAGACCCCAGAGGACGCTGGCGACGACGACGGCGAGAACGAAAAAGAGTGGACCGAGAATTGCTGGGAGAGGCATTGTCATTGTTGTGGGTCGTGAGCTCGACGTGGCGGAGACAGCTCCGAGGCAGCGGAAATGAGGAGCCAATGAAAAGCGGCCTCAGCCATCGGACAATCACGCTACGCGACCCAACCGAAACAAGCTGAGCAGGCGTCTAAATTTGTATGGGACCCCACGATTCGATTCCTTGAAATTTGCGCGAGAGCAGTCCTCTCAGCTAGGGCCTCCTCCTCTTCTCTACCATGTCCGACACAAAGAACACAAGTCTTGACAACGACCAGACCATCGAGCAGGTCACCTTTGTCGTTCCCGACCTCACCGTCAAGGACCTCCTCTCTGTCATTCCGTCCGTCGTCGTCATCCATGTCGTCGTCCTCCTCCACTAACGTCTTTCTAGTCCCCACTGCTTCAAACGGTCTGCGTTCAAGTCGTCGTTATATGTGTATGTCCCTCTATCTCCCCCTCTGTCCCCGCTGACCCCCCCTCCAGCTTTGCCGACTTGGCCGCTGTGTACGCCTTCTACCTCGCGACCGTCACCGCAGAGCCCTACCTCACCCCCGAATTCCTCTCCCTCCCCCACCCCGCCCTCTACCCCGCCGCCCGCGTCGCCCTCTGGGCCCTCTACGGCTTCGCTGCCGGTCTTCCCTTGACCGGCATCTGGGTTATCGCCCACGAATGCGGTCACCAAGCCTTCAGCGAGTCCAAGACCATCAACAACGCTGTCGGCTGGTTGCTCCACTCTGCGTATGTCCCTTCCCTTCCTGCTATCACCCCTGCGCACGACCCTGAGCTGACGTGCTTCTAGCCTCGGTGTCCCATTTCACTCTTGGAGGATCAGTCACGCCAAGCATCACGCCAGCACCGCACACTTGACCGCCGACCAGGTCTTTGTCCCCAAGACCCGCTCCCAGTATGGCCTCCCCGCGTTTGACCCCTCCAAGGAAGACCTCCACGGCTCCTCCGTCGCTGAAGAGGTCCAAAAGGAACTCTTGGAAGCCCTCGGAGACTCTCCCATCGCCGCTGCGTGGGGTGCATTCACCTACCTCGTACGTATATCTCCCTTAACTCCACACGCCGCGTGACATTAATCTTCTCCTAGACCATTGGCTGGCCCGCGTACCTGATCATGAACGCCTCCGGCCAAAAATCTTACCCCCAGTACACCAACCGTAAGCCTTCCATATCCTTTTGTTAATCTGCAACCACTTTAACGCATACACCCAGACTTCGTCGCCAACCCACCCCTCTTCGCCCCTCACCAACGCGACCAAGTCTTCATCTCCGTCATCGGCGTAATCATCTGGGCCGCGACCCTCGCCATCTGGTCCTACACCCGCTCCTTCTCCGAGATGTTGCGCATCTACTTCGTCCCCTACCTCTGGGTCAACCACTGGCTTATCCTTATCACCTTCCTGCAGCACACCGACCCCCTCATCCCGCATTACCGTGCCGGCGCGTTCACCTTCCCCCGCGGCGCCCTCGCGACGTTCGACAGGTCTCTCCTCGGCGGCCTAGGCAAGTTCGCGGGCTTCATCGGCGCGGCTGCTACGCACGGTATTTCAGAGACGCATGTGTTGCACCATGTGAGCAGCAAGATCCCGCATTATAATGCGTGGGAGGCGTCGGATGCGTTGCATAAGCGGTTGAGGGAGGCGGGGTATGACTTGAAGGGCAGCCCGAGTGGATGGGGCGAGATGGTGCGGGTGTTCAAGGAGTGTCGGTTTGTGGAGGACCATGGGGATGTTGTGTTTTATAAGAACTCGAGGGGACAGGCGAAGGCGAGGGGTGTGTTTTCGGACGGGGGGAGCGTTAGTGATTCAGGGGTGGAGCTTAAGTGATTGGTTTCACTTGGGTTTTTCTTGTTTGGTAAAATCGTGGTGTTGGGTCTCTATTTCCCTCTTTTGGGGACGTGACGCCTCGAGTATGGTATACCCCCTTGCATGCACCCATCTCCTACTCTACCTCTCTCTTCATCCCCTACCCGTATCCTTTATCCCTCCACCCTCTTCATCCGCTACATTCTTATAACTCCGGCTCCCAGTAGATTCGTTTCGTTTCGTTGGGCCTATATAGTAGACATACACACATTGATTGATTGGTTGATTACATACTTAGATAAAATGGATTGTTGTTTTTCCTTTATTGCGTTTGCATTTGATGAGAAGACCTTGTTTGTTTGTTTTTGAAAAAGAAATAGATGATATGATATATTCCTTTATTGGGCCATGGTTTGCTGAACTTATGGATTTGAAATTCCCATTTTCAAATTAAGGTTGAACGCTTTGTTTGCCCGCTTTGGATACCGGCATTGAATGTCAGATTGAGTTATAGATTAGCTTTGTTGGCTTTTGGAGTGCCACTGCAGGGTCTACGGGTGTTGTGGGATTTCCGACTGAATGCGGTGCGGAGTGGACATCAATCTGGGCGGGGGACAATTGATGGGATTAGGTGGTGCGGAGGACGACTGAGTCCGAATCAATATCAGTGCAATTGAATAGCAATGCTCACGGGGAGACGTACCTAGGTATAGGGAGGTGTACTTGAATTGAGTGGTGCACGGGTGCACGGGGCACGGAGGGGTGTGAGGCCGATGTCAATGTCGATTTAAGCGAATAAATGTCGTAAGACGGAATGCGAAGGAGTGTGATTGAAAATTAACGCTGATCCTGCCAGAGTCGACGTCAATTGAACGCTTGAATGCCGTCGACTGGTGTAATTGAATGGTAGAGGTCACGGTCGGGAGCAAGGACAGTCGACGTTAGGGGCAAGAAGAAGACCTTGTCGGTGGTGTGAACATCCCAATCCGACGCGCAACCACCCATGCCCAGTGCCTTTTAATATATTATTACGTCGAACGCTGCAACAGTCGTGCCGGGCGGCATCGTCCTGCGCAATGAGAAGACCTGCTAATTAGAAGGACTTCGAGTGTATGGGTATGTCGTGTATGCGGCGTAATTGGGCGAGAGAGCTGATTGGTGCGTTAGGTGTATACTTCAAAGGGTCGCAAAAACCCTAAAGACGTTATAATTAGTACCTTACGATGTCTATCGGTTCTTTCTTATAATAGTATGTGACATTATCAGCTCCCACAGCACGGGATAATACAACAGCTAAACATGTACTTTATTGTTAAAGTAATAATAATGTTTACATTCTATACGGATTCAATACCCCCCCCAAAAAATACACCTGTAAAAAAATATGAGTCCACCTTGAACGTTAATTAAAGACCAAAAAAAGAACCATAGTCACCAAGTCAGATCCCGCCAGTGACTCGATCCGCTCAACTGGACAACCCAAGGCCAAAAGCAAGACATTCAACGAATTCTCGAGTCGGATATCGAGGAACGTACTCCCCCAAGATAGAAGTAAAAGTATGACAAAGGACACAAATGGTCCAGCCGAAGCAGCGCAACAGCTTACAAGCTGAATAAAAGGACGTCCAGCCCTTTCAGTTCTGCTGATGCGCCACACTTCGATTCCTTGCAGTTGGGCACATAGTTAAGAGGAAACGCCCTGGTCCAGTAGAGTCAAGTTCCTCAGAAACGAGAACGCGACTCCCCTTTCCACGAGCAAATACCAGAACCACCTCAACCAACCCTGGCTGGCACCGGACGTGTTATGCTGAGGGGGCTGATCGCAGCGGCCTCACGAGGCGACTTGTAGGAAGCCGTGGCTGAACGAGATGGACTCACATTATACTAGAGCGTGGAAAAAAGGAGGAAAGTGGCCGGAATGGCTGAAGCTGCTGGGCCTGGGAATTGTGAGAGTCAGAGGGAAAGTAAACATTTTGGGTGGAAGTTTACCTGAGGTATCACAAGGCTCAGTGTAGCCAAAGTGGGGACATCTAAAAAGATTTGTGAGTCCACCTAGATCGTTAAAGACCAAAAAAAAACCACGGTCTCCAAGTCAGATCCTGCCAGTCGACCATTACGGCCCTCGGAAGTCAAGGAGCGTATTCCCCCAAGATGGAGGCGTATTCCCCCAAGATGGAGGTAAAGGTATGGCCAAGGATACAAGGGGTCAAGCCGAAAACACAGTGACCAGTCAAATTCGAAAGAACTGGCACATTGCTTTTATTCAACCTATAAGCTGTCCACTGCAGTTTACGAGTTGAATAAAAGGTCCAATTCTTTCGATTTTGACTGACACAAAGTCCTCCGTGGCCTTTGAGTTGGGCACAGTTATGAGGAAACACCGTGGTCCAGTAGAGTCAATTTCTTCAGAAACGAGAACTCGACTCACCTTTCCAACGAGCTGTCAGAACCATCTCAGCCAACCCTGGCATGTACAAGACATGTGATGCTGAGGGAATGATAAACAGCAGCCTCACGAAGCGATTAGGAGGTCGTAGCCGAACAAGATGGAGTCACTTTATAACGTGAAGAAGAAATGAAAGGAAGCGGTCGAAATGGCTGAAAGCTGATGGGACCTAGAGATTGTGGGAGCCAGAGAGAAAGGACGAAAATATAAACGTTCACCTAAGCTACCATAAGGCTTGTAGCCAAAGCTCGGAGACAAAAAGAACCACGGTCTAAACGTTAAAGACAGAAAAAGACCCACGATCTCCAAGTCAGATCCTGCCAGTGACTCGATCCGTTCAACTGGACAACCTAAGGTCGTATGTGGCAAGAAGTTCAATGGATTCAATGAATTCTCGACTACGGCCCTCGGATGTCAAGGAGCGTACTCCCGCAAGATAGAAGTAAGAGTATGGCGAAGGATACAAAAGGTCACGGCCGAAGCAGTACAATCCATCGCGAAGAACCTGGCATTCCTAAGCCTCGAGGGCGTCGGGGGTTCTAAGTTGACTGACGAATGCCGCTCCGATTCCTGGGCTGGGTCCTGAAAATTTGGACACATCGCGTTCCAGTAGAGTCAAGTAGGTCAACAGCGAGAACTCGACTCCCCTCGCACGAGCTACCGAACCAGTTCCACCAACCCTGGAGTACCGGACATGTTATGCTGAAGGGGCTGATAGATAGCAGCCTCACGAGAACGACTCGGGTGATCGCGCTCAAGCAACATGGACTAGATCAAAGGGAAGAAGAAAGGGGAAAAGGAAGGGAAGGATAAAGAGGGGACCCTGAGGCTGGGCCTAAGGGGAAGGGGAAGGGGGGAGAGGGGAGGGGGGAATTCGCGGCAGGAGATGGTGGTGGTAAGAGGGAAAGGAGCGATGGGCTCCAACCCCGCCCTCCTGCCGTATTTATATGTTTCGAGGACCCTGATCACGTAAACTCCGTTGAATCTTATTCAAGGGGTCTGAACTTTATTCGAATAGTCGATCGAGGGTGCCACCGAGTCAGCAAGTTGGTAAGCGTTTGTCATGGATTGCCTCCGTTCGATTGTGCATAAAGAGTTAACAAGATTCTAGTTTGCCAATAATAAGTAATCCCAATTCTTCCCCGTGGCGTGCTAATCAATTGTTTTATCATTGATTCAATACTAATTCCGCTTATTTCCAGATTTCTAACACTTAAGGTTCCATCAAACTTCACCACACACCGTATGCCTCTCGCATTCAAGGTCAAGCTGCACATTTCTCCACCGCGTCCATTGAATATTCTGAGAGGAGTTCGTGAGTCTGTAGTATAGCGAGGAACCGTCAATCACTCAAGTGTGCCATATTAATGGGAGATGATTTTATTCCTTTTTTGTTTCTGTTTTCAGCTGGGGAGAGATTCTTTCTCATTATATCGAATTGATAGCTTTGAGGAAAAGGCGGAATAAGTAATAGGGCACTGGTAAGTTATACTTCCCCCGAGGCATCGATCGTGATATTGTAATCCTTGAAGATAAATAAACATAAGTAGTGCATTCGGCCTCTAAAATATTTCGGAGTCCTCGAAATATTTGAATAAATATAAAAAGAGACGAAGGAAAGAAAACTCTCTTATTTATCCAATTACACCCCATTTCACCTTCAGACACCTACCTCCAAAAAGACCAAACCACCAAAATCCCTATCAAAATCACTCCCCTCATTCCAAACCCTCCCAAAACATCAAAAATCACCTTCCCCATCATACTTTTCTTCCTATCAGGAAATTTCACCTCAAACGGCAACTTCACTCCAAACTTCGAAGCTTTTGCGGACGTAACAGCGAGTAACCCGGACGTGAACCCGTCTTCGTGGAACCCGTATGCTGTCCAGGCGCCGGCGTAGGAGATGTTTCGCGTGGATTGGATGGAGGGTAGGGAGGCTTGCGCGGTGCGGGCCTATATAATTATTCAATAGGAGGGGCGTTATTAATGTTTTGGGAATGGGGATGTGGAGAGGTGAGAGGCTTACACGAGCGTCCATGATGGGGTGTTCGTAGCTGTAGCGGCCTACTAATGTGCCTTTTTGGGGTTCGAAGGGCGCGTTGAGAGTGACAAGGACGGGACCGTATGTTTCTTCCGAGATGTGTTGGAGGATGTTCATGGAATCTATAATATCACGTGGGATTAATTGATTCGTTCAGTGCGATTTGAGGAGATACTAACATGTTCTGAAGAGGAAAATTAATAAGGAAGATATATGAATGGCAGCAAAGGAAGACATACAACGCCATCTTATTCTCATTAGCCTTCAACTTCCCATCCGGCGTCTTCACAGACGCTGTTAAATAATTCCACGAAGACCACGCTGCTCGTCTCTTCGGCATCAACTGCGAACCCTCATCAGCCCCGCATCCCAATACCACAATAATAATGATAAAATATTAGACACACCCTCGTGTCACAATGCAAAACCGCCTCATTTTTATTCCACCTAAACGAACTGAGAATCCGCCTTTCATCCTCCGTGACATCTCCCCGCTCAAGAATAGCAAGCGAAGTATCCGAATGACACGCTAGGATCACATGGTCGAATTCCTCCTTTTTACCGTTGGGGCCGGCTGTTGTTAAGATGACCTTGCCGTTTTGGGTTTGAGTCTGCACAGAGTGGATGGGGGTAGAGAGATGGAGTTGTGATTTAGGGAGCTTGGAGAGAATGCGCTTTACGTAGAGATGGCTAGGGAGACGTATGAAGGAAAGGTTAGCGTGATTCGGGGTTTAGGAATGAGGGGCATTACATACCAGCCGCCTGCTATTGTCATCCAGGAGGGTTTTCCGATTAATTGGAGGAGGTGGTGATTATGCATGAATTGGATCTTAAATATGATAATATCCTTTATATATAGCGTACATTCTTTGAAGAATACGAGGCACCTACGAGCGTCCTTGCAGGGAAATCCATAGCACATAAATCCGGCGGTGTACTCCACACAGCAGCAGTCATAGGCTACAAAATCAGCACAAAAACAGGCTCAGCATACATCTCAATCTAAGGATAGCACGCATACACACCACCAAATAATTATCCCTAAAACTCTCCGAATACCCCTCCCTCTCTAAATACTCCCCAATGGAAAGATTTGGATTCTCCACCTCCTGCTCTTTAAGTAATGTAACAGCAGACGCATTAAACCTCAAAACATCCCATATAAGCCTCCACATCGCGGGGTCTAAGAGGTTCTTCGCTTGGCAGAAGACAGTGAGGAGGTTCTTGCCTGCCCATTCGAATGCGCCTTGGTCGCGGGAGACAGAGAAGGTCATTTCAGTGTCGATCACAGGGATATTTAAGAGGCGGAGGAAACGGAGGAAGTTAGGGTAAGTTGGGGGGTTTAAGACGATCTGGAAATGGGAGGAGAGAGGTGAGGTGGTTTTGCGAGGTGAAGGTGATCATGGGGACCTACGAAGCCACTAGAGAGATGAGAGATTAATTGGGTATTTTAGGTTGCGTAATAGAGAGCAGACGTACGTATCTACATCGACGGATTTCGAAGGATCGTCAGGACGAGTGAACCGCACTGTGTTCGCATGTCCTCCTGGTCTATCGGCCGCTTCAAACAAATGCACTTCATGTTCACTATGCTCATTTAAAGCCTAAGGACATACGCGTATTTAAGCGACTCGGAATCGTCTGCCAAGATTATAATAGCACTCACCCATGTTGCAGCTAACCCAGCACACCCACTTCCAACGACAGCGACTTTCATGGTGGTATAATTGAATGGCAAAATAGGGCGTGTGAATGCGTTCTCATAGTTATATCGTTGCTGTTGAGCGTGTTGTGATGAGCGATGAGCGGTACATTGCTACCCGAGTTGGCCGACGATCTTCGATGATGGTGGGAAATGGGCACCAGGATCAAGGCCCGCCCTAAGGTGATAATGACGCGCCTCTATAGTGAAATTCGAAATATCGCGTGCAGGTAGTTTTAGTGGGATATTTATATTCTATCAAACCATGTAAAATCTTATAGGTACCGTAAGTTGTATGTTAAATAATAATGATAATAATGGGATACGACACGTGCATGTATGCAGACACCGTTCAATGCGCTTTTGAGCCAACAGACGTGTTATTCTCACGGGCGCTTGTGATGTTTCCAGGCTTAAACCCAGCTCCAGAAAGTACACTATCTTTGGGCTCACAGCGCATATTAAATTGGGGAAACTACGGGATAAATACTTTACATGTATTTTATATGCCATGCTATGATTAGAATATTTATTGAGAGACTACTTCCGCTGGTATCTAACCAATCTGATGGCAATATCTCATTATTCTGACCAGAAATTTCAAATACAATCAAGACACTGCATTTTAATTTATTATATAAAAGAATTTTAAGTTCATAAAAATATTTTTATTAGAGGTGTAACAAGTGGAATTTACGGGCCCGTTTTCGAGGCCAGTCAAAGCACGGTGGGAAGAAGTAGGTCGGAGTTTCAATCTCCTATGTTTTGCCCACCCCCACTAGTAAAAGTTTGAGTGTCCAGAAGGCTATCAGAGTGTTTGAATAATTATTCCATATGATAATACATACTAACATTACAAAAGGAAGAAAAACAAAGCAGAACTTGCAAAATAATGGATGGTGACATTTCCCCTAACGGTATAACGTCATAATAGAGAAACGCACGGAATTATTTCTTTTTGGTTTTCTTGCTGGGGCCTGCTTTCTTATCATCGGCCGCCTACGGAAAGAGAGAACGTCAGACCCGAGCCAAGGATCATGCAAAGGGGAAATTACCTTTCGCTTCTTGCCCTTCTCCTCTTTGGCATCTTCCCCTTTCCCTTTTTCGGGGGAAGCTTTTGTTTTTACGGTAAAGAACCCATCCAGGCGTCCTTGCTGCTTAGCATTAAGGAATTTTGAGAGTTTCTCTGCTCCTTTGCGGACACGTTCCTCACTGCGTGCATTTATAAGCAAAGCGAACGACAAGCAGACATGCGCACTTACTTGAAGCCTTTATCCCTGACAAGGAAGTCAACAAGTCCGTCAACGTCTGGGTTTGTCCATTCAAGCTGGATCGGAGATGAAGTGAAGAAACAAGAACGAGGTTAAGGCATGCATACCTCCACCTGGTCTGCGGGCAAGACGTCAGGTTTCTCAAAGACTTTCTTCGCTTCCTCCCAAGGCCAGTATTCTGGAATAACAACTCCCCCCTTCTTTTTTTTCCCTTCCTCAGCTTGTTCCTCCCTTTCCGCGGCTCTAGAAACGGATAAAATTAGTCATTTAGAAGATAAACCACATGAAGTCAACACGTGCTTCTCTTTCAGATGTTCTAGGACACTGCCCAGATCGCCAAATTCTCGGATGAGCTTCAGTGCTGATTTCGGACCTATTCCCTTGATGGGCTCTAGATAATCACAACCCAGTAAAATGCAAAGATCTATGAACTTTCGCCAAAGTCAGTTGCTGCGAATCGGAGCTACCGGGGAATAAAATTTACCTGGCTGCGATCCATTTCAAGTCCTTCTAAAGCCCTTTGTAGCGATATTTCGCTGATAGGTTGTTTCTTGGCTTCGGAAAACGTAAGATGGCGATAAAGAATAGGAGCATTGAACGTTAATGTATCCATATCTTCTGATCCGGCGGCATAAACCTTTAGGGCGTAGTCCGTGAGGAAAACCGATCATTCCCAATCCAAAACAAACAAACCTTGCCACCTCGCGCCAATTCTGCACATTGGGCTTCAGCTTCGGAAGGCGCCTGTGACGAATGGTAAGGTACAACAGTCAATGGGCCAGCCAGACATTTAAGTTGCTCACCACGACAACAGGAATACCCATGAGCCGAAGCAATTTGCGGCATTCTTCATTATGCTCCCTCGTAACCTTGACCGTCCGGCGAGAAAAGCGATCGACATCCTCCGCCGTACCTGGTTAATTTTACAGAAGTTTAAAAGGATATGTAAGTGGGAACATTCGGTTGAGCTTACCGGTTTCTTTCGCCTCTTCTCCTTCTTCTTTGGCTTCCGCTCTTCTCTCGAAGCGCTTAGCGAGCTGGAAACGTGAAACAAGTACGAAATGAGTGAAGGAACGGCATATGTGCGAAAGCAGTAGCAACTTACCACGCCGGACTTAAGTTCCGGTGGCTTGCCATCAAACACGTATGCAGGCTTTATACCATTCTCGACGATACGGATTGTTCGATAGAAGAATCCCATAAGATGGCTCGGGGTAATCGTCAGCCTTGCTTGCCCATGGCATGGAATACCTGAGACGCGCTCACCTCGTCGTTTCTCCCTGCTCATTCATCAACATTTCACCGTCGCGTTGCCGAACGGCAATAAGGAACTGGTAGATAGACATGGACGCGTCGATCGCGACTTTGCGCCCAAAAAGCGTCTTGATTTCATGCTCCTGAGAACGCGCGAAGAAATCAGTCAATTTGCAGGAAAATACGCGTCAATCGACTTTTGTACCTTGATGGCTTTTGGTGCATGCTCTGCTAAGAGTGCAGTGAGTCCCTTGATACCCATGGTCTAGATGCAGAATAGTGGTGTGGCAGAACGCGGTGTGATGCGTGACGTAACGTACGCCCGCTGAGTTTCAAAGATTCAAAACACGTGACCCTGGTATTTTCCGTTTTGGGTGTTCAGCCACACTACACCAGTCTTCTTGGCTTCTAACCCTCAACCACTCGAACACCATGGTCCAGGGAACAAACAAGACCTTGCAGAAGAAAACCCCATCCCGCGCGCAGCAGAAGAAGCCTGTACTGAAAAAGGGTCAGCGTGTAATAGCTCCCAAGAAGGCTGCCGCAATCAAGCATGTGACTCTGCAAAAGGTAAGCGGATTTGAAAGGGAAAGAACTCGTCGGAACTTAACTGATGATGTTTGTTTTCTATTCTATCTTACAGTCTCTTTCGGCCAAAATCAATACCTCCGTAGAACGCCAGATGGCAACTGTAACGGAATCCAGGGGCAAACTTACCATCGTCAAAAGTGCTGGTACAGGGTGAGAGTCCGCTGACGGTTGTAATCGATTTTGCATTTCTAACAGAATTTTCTTTGATAGGCAAGCAGGATCATCATCGACAAAGTCCAAACGATGACAGGATTTCGACTTCTATCCTTCCTTTCGCACGCTCATTGACCCTTCCTGTTGGTATTGTCCTATATTATATGATCTGCCTGTAACTCTTTGACTCTCCGGTGAACAGCGATTTCACCGCCATGGCACTTACCCCACGCGAAAGTTCTATAAGCGTCCACTCACGCCACCATTACTCCCGGCGAAAGAATATGAAAGGCACGCCTTTTCGTCGTGTCACTTTGTGGCGCCCTTGGAGTCTCCAGTAATATCCAGCCCTCCGAAAAAAGGCAAACAAGATCGTAAAGTTCGTTAAATTGAGAAACACTAGGAA
>KN837080.1:1808880-1827402 GCA_000827215.1 Sphaerobolus stellatus SS14
GATTTTTCCGAGTGCCTGCAGAGGGAATTGACTTGCTGGAGGTGGTGTAAGGTGGCGAGAGAAGACCAGAAGTCTCGTCAAGACGCGTTCGTGGTTGCACTTGAGGTTGTTCATAATTGGACGGATATTTCTTAGACATAAAATTCTTTCCAATAGTACACAAGGGTTTTAGATTTTCGATCGATCGAAGTGGTCTTCTGTGGTAAAAAGGCTTAGTAGCATTATAGGGGTCGGCGGCAGAAGAGGAGATCGAAATATTAGAAGACAGTCGATTTTCGTTATTGGAGCTATGAGCTGAGAGTCTCTGCCAGGCAGCGCGGATACCAGAAGAAGATTCAGTAAACTTGGAAAACCTTTTGGTCAGCGATGTAGGTGATTTAATGGGAGCTGCATCTGTGGAGCGAGTAGCAAGTGCCATGTCAGAGTGGTCGATTGCTGGTATTGCAGGTTCATGATGTCTTTCGCGGGCCATGGATGGAAGAGTAGAAATGACAGCTTCATGTGGTGCAGCAACAGATTCGTGGCCATCAGTCTTCCAGAATGAAGTCAATCTAGACAGAGATGTTCCTGAGCTTGCGGCGACTTGTAGGAATGCGTGAGACAGCAAGTGGGAAGAAGATATTCGGAATTCAGGATTCTTCAGTACCGAGTTAACTGAAGTAAACCAGACAACATATCGAGACACAAACCGGTGCCAGCAGCTTTGCCATGAGATCTCGAATCTCGCCAGACAACGCAAGGTAAGAGGGAATCTCATACAAGCTTATTCGTATTCGTTTCGTCTCTTGATTGTTGCTAATGCCCTTATGAATATCCGGAGATTGTCGGTAGCGCGAAAAACTCTTGGCTGAGTAGGATTCCGTCCCATATCCAGAACTAGGGGTTGGAGGGGATCTAGTCAAAAGGCAAACAATTAGACATCCCAACGACCACATATCCCATGCGGTATCAGGTTCTTGATCTGCCTCAAAATCTCTAGAACCTCATTTGAGCATCGTGAACGCTGAAATGAAGTGGAACGCACGGCGGGAAGTAATTGGAAACCCGGCACACCTCTTCATGGCATGTACCGGTGCAGGCTTTTGAGTTTATCTTAGGAATTCCGATAGCCTTAAGTTTCTATTGACTTCTCAGGGGAAATGCCGCAAGTTGCAAAAATTCCAGACATACCACTCTCCCGTCGCTCATCAAAAATACGTTATGCGGAGTGACGCCGCCATGTACGATACCATTGGAATGAAGGAATGCCAATGCTTCGGTAAGGCGACGCGTAATATGGCGGATCTCAGATTCTGAAAGACAAGGCAGTGGTCCTTTGTTGGATATGGCCGCGCTGGACTTGATGACTTGACACAGGCGGCTATCGCAGTACTCCATTACAAGGACAAAATCTTGCTGAATTGGAAAGCAGGCATATAATGATATTAATGCGGGATGGTGGAAGGGATTCATGGCCTGTCTTCTAGTTAGTTCTGCAAACTCCTTCGCGATCTAGCTCACCAGGGACAAAGAAAGGGTTAGTCGTCGTGTTTTCCATAGACTCAGACGAGATAAATGAAACGACGTACAAGTTTAATTGCAACATACCTGCCTTGTAAACGTCCTCTGCTGCATTTGGCAAGGAATACGTTTGCAGAAGTCCTGCCATCGAGAACCCGTTCCACATGGTAGCTCTAGCAAGTTACATAGTAAGTCCATGTGCCTGAAACAATACGCCTGCAAGTTTACCTCGCATTTGTCAGGATTGTCGATTGTAGCGTCAAGAAGCACAGGATTCATGTAGAGCTGGCACAGAGCGCACTTGGTTTCAGGCCTACCTGTTCCGCGCTTGTGACCACACGTCACGCTGTGTCACGTTCGAGCCATTCATGTCAAGAAAGCTTTTCGAAATTGCTTCAAATCATTAAATAACATAATTTCATTGGTTATATTGAATAATAAATTTTTGCATATGCGAATGGATATATCGAGAATAGTGAGGGAATATAGAAGCATTTGGGACGCCCGAAGCGAATTGCTCAACAGACTCAACGGATCTGGAAACGGGTATTGTTGAAACGAGTTACGACCATTGAGAATTCGAATCCTCATTAAACCCTCTTCTTGGAGGCCGGAACGCGACTTGCCCTGAGGGATTTCGCGATGGCACCGTAGGAATCGTAAAGTAACACGAAGGGGATGACAACCCAGCTAATAAAATAGAAAGTTAATCAGCGCTTGTGAAACAACAACAAATAGTTTTAAAGAACTTACATGATATTCATAAACTGGTTTACCGTTCTCTTGTCAATAACGAGATATAGTTTACAAATAAGAGACTTACGAAAAGGTAAACCCACGTGTACAACCAGTGCGAAGTATTGAGACTTGGAGAACCTTCCAACCAAGAAGGCCCAAATGTCATGAATCTAATTTAGATACTCGTTATGGCATCATCATTTTGGAGCTGAGAAACAACTTGACCTACCCGCCGTATAGTTCTGCGGTGCTGATCACAACAATCCAGTAATGCCTAACTGGATCGTTCTTGACAAGGAGGTAAGCAATATAAGCCGCCATGGGACCAGCACCCAGAACCGTGAGGATTTCAAGCGACACGACCTAAGACGCATCGAGTTCATTAAACCTCGACAATTACTTTGAAGTAAACACTAACAGTAGGATCAGCGATACCCCATTTGGTGTCAGCTCGTGCATACTCCATCCCTATTTCAAATCAATACAATGTTTGAGATTCTGAGAAGAAACAGAAATATCCTACACAATTCCGCAAATGGTCCCGTAGACGTAATAACTGTTCGGCCAAAAGTCGAAAGGTACAAAAATGAACCTTCGAAGGAAAAGTGGATCAGCGCATCGAAAGTCTATGCATTGGTACGACATTAGAACAAGAAAGTATGTGAGAATCGACGACATTACCATCCAAATGAACGTGGCTTTGTCCATCCAGCTTGCATCCTTTGGAAGGAGCCTCTTAGCTCCCGTGTGAGCTACAAGGTAAATCGCCAAGACCGCCGACAGCGACACAAGTGAAGTCGTGGTGAATATGGAAGGAGTATCGCTCATGGTGGAGTGAGTGGAAGGAAGGGGAGGAAAGAACTAGTCGTAACAGAGATGGTCGCTTCGAAGGTCCTAGAGAACGGTCACACGCCGGCGCAAAAACTGCGCAAGGTAATTCATTGGCTGCGAATTGAATGGACGGCGATGCAAATGATTCTGGACGATGCTACAATAATGTAATATCCCGCAAAAGATGCATTTATCAAACGATTTGAAGAGGAATGGCCTATAGAAAGTCGCGCATCTGCGCAGTGCAGCGGCGGCTGTGTGAGCCCTGCGAAGTGAGAAGATATTTTGGGAGAGCGCGTTTCAAACTCCGACTCCTCCTCGCAATGCTATTACCGGTCCTCCAGCGGGGCCTCCTCAAGCCTCAAACTTTCTCTATTGCTGCGAAATACCACTCCCAAGCAGTCACAAGACCAGTTCCTCCGCCACGGGGTTAGATATTATAACGTTTTTTGCCTGGAATACATCATTTAACGCAACGACCGCGCAGGTTCCATACAAACCCCCAAGGATTTTCTTACTGCCATTGGGAGATCATGCGAGACTAAGCTTAAGGTCGATAGTTGGGAAGACATGTGGAAGATGGGTGGCTATGAGATGAAGCATGCAGGTGTTGGCGTCCAAGATCGCCGGTATGTGGACGACATCCCGGACTACTCTCTCGTGGCACTAAATTGGATTTGAAGCTATATTCTATGGTGTCTGAATAAACTCAGATTAGGGCAAGATCCATCTGAAATTGCCCATCCCGTAAAACCGAAAAAGAAGATCAGAGGGTGCGTTATATTTACTGCGTGTGCCATCATCGTGTGCTGTTTCTCAAATAACAAAATAGGTGGGGTCCGTCCGTCCAGTTTGGCAAACGTATCCGTTCGCGGCGTAAGCGATGATTATCAGTAATCACTAAAATGCCTACTATTTCACACTATACTATAATACAACGGACATTTGCCTACTAGGTATACTGAAGTGGCATCTAGAAAACGGGAGCATCTCGCAAGAATAATTTCGACTCCTCCCTTTTCGCCCACCGTGCCACTGCATTTGCTGCCCCCACTGCCGCAGTCTTGGGTAATCTAGCAGAAACTGCAATATATAGTTCAAATGGCTGAGTGATCTAGAAACCCAATATCTTCAGCATTATGTGATTTCTCCGAATTAATTTCTTACCCAGCCCAGCACAGCTTCCTTCTCTGTGCGGATGTACTGTAAACGGAGGGACCCTGCCTGTCCAGATTTGGCATGGATGGCATCATGCAGGATCTGGTAGAGTGTAATTAATCTGCAACAACAGCAAGGTCAGAGTTGCAATTAAGCTATTACCCGGATGACGGATAATTCACAAAGTAAATTACGAACCTTTTCTGATCATCCGAGGAACTATATTCATCGTCCCAAACTGGAGACGTTGCTTGAACGTGTACACGACTTTTGTAAACAAAATGCCGCAACCCGGGGATTCCAAGTTCTGAACAGCTGTAAGAACTTGTCTTTACAGCAGTTTGCAGTTGAGATAAAAGTCCAGCGACTTCCAATTTCTGAAAAAAACGTCAGAGATGAGGGAAAGGACTCAGGAGATCAGCTACCTTCACTGCAGTCTCACACCATTTCCGAACTGCATCGAACTCTCCCCCTCCACTTACTGTAATTAGAGCAAGACCCGTATTTCGAGTTATGCGAGTGGATGCAGAGGGCATCTCACTTTGCAAAGACTGAGTCCGGGAATCAATTGAGACGGACGAACTATCTTTGCCTTTCGTGGAGGAAGCTCCCTGAGCAATTCCACCGCTTGACGGCGATGTTAAAGAGCTTGATTCAGAAGCCGGAGTCTCCGTCCCAGTTGGTGAAGCCTTGACTGCATGTTTTGGAACGTCGGTGGTGTCATCTTCAAGATATGATACGTAGGCATGCACGAATCCTTGCGGGTTAAACTTGGGTAAACAAATAGGAAGCCAAGAAGCAGAGTTTGCTGCAACTGAAGATGTGTTTATGGCGTTCAGTAAAACATAGAGGTCTAACCGGAAGGATCATCTTAGCATCGACCGAGATGAGAAATCAATTTGAATCGTACCGGAAGGATGAACGCTGTGCTTTTTCGGGCGTACAATAGTGATTATACTATCCCGGTATACAAGGATCAAATAAAGAATGTCCTAGAAATGTTCAGTGACCAAATAAAAGACCCAACCCAGAAATATTTACTAAGGCACCTGCTTTAGGAACTAAGCCATCGCCAACACGAGAACGTAGCGTAGAATCCAGTCGCAATGCTGGAAGCGAGGAGAAAGTAGTAAAGAGTGCAATGCTTATTTGTAAGCGATTAATCAAAGTATGCATGAATGTCTCGGTTCCTAGTAGATTCGACGGTTAGAAGCTGAAAACAAAACTCTAGTGAAATATAACCTTCTAATAATCTTCGTAAATCGAAATTCGTCCGTCGTTCAAATATTCGCTTCAATTGTCCAGCGGTCAAGACGCTCAATATTTGCAAGTGAAGGTACTCCAGATGCATTCTTGCCTGAACGCAGAACACAAATTGAACCCATCTTGCAATTTAGTCGCGGAAATCCAATCACTCACAATGCTTTCAGGTTCTCCCCATTTACTAACACAGACGTAATATAGAGGAGGCCGCAAAAAGAAGGTGATTCGCGTCTTTCCCGCATTAATGCACCGTAATTTATCAGGACCAGTTGCAGGGTATGAAGATGGGGTAAGAGTAGTATCCGCAATGACCGAGATCAAAGCAGACGCTATGCCCGCAATTGAGGTTATATCATCGTTGACCTCAGCTGGTCGACTGGAAGTAGTTGATATCGTAAGTAATCGTGTCGAATAATGGAAGAAATAAAGAAACCTTATGAATACAGGCTTCCCTGCGTCAGTGAATACGAAGTATTGCCGCTGAGGATAATCCTGCCCTAAGATGGGATATAAGCAAGTCATGTTCGAAATGGTACAAGCAAACAAAGAGCATCGGTCTGGGGTCCTTCAAAAGTAAAGGAAGATCCTTGTATAACTCGCCATCGGCTTAGGAGCATCAATGACACACCTGATATTTGCACAGAAAGATTTTCCTCTATTTCGCCTCTCATAACATCATCATGTTGGGCCGGATCTTGGAGCCGACTTAGATCTGTATTTGCACTCATTCATCGTGTAAGATGGAATTAATCATACATATAAGCGTACTCGTGTCTTCCCTCCTCAGCGTCTTGCGAAGTTGGTCTCTCAACTGCCTTTTCCGTTCTTCGCTACCGGCAGAGGATTCAGCAAACACGCCCTCGATCTGTTCGTCTGCCTCGGCAACGTCCGCATCCTCTACTTCCGCATCTCTGACAAGTATTCCTTCGTTCATATCCAGATTAATAACCGACGGAGCGGGACTTGGAGCCCTGGATATCGGGTTTGCGCCATGTAATCGAGATGGGAGGACAGTCAAGGTTGCTTGAGAGACTGTGCGGGAAGGTGTAAGCCTCGCCTGCAATGGGGGCGCTGACGGGGAGCGAAAGGAGGGCGCACGGTCTACAGTATCACGCCGCGATCTAGGAGACGGAGTATGCGGTCGTGACGGTCGTGAAGTTGGCGTCGACGTCATGGCGGTTGACGTCGAAGAACGCGACGCCTCTTGGAGGTCGTCCAACTTTCATTTTCCGACAACACGTATATTTCCAAAACGGGACATGCGCGTTACTAATGCCTGCCACTGATTGGTTGCAAACCAAGCAATACAGTTCATGCAGAACGTACACAACATACGTATATTATAAATTATCTGTAGGTCGTAATTATAGGCACTTAAAGCCAGGCTGCCTACTTTAGTAACACGTGAATGCTGTAAACGGGCGCTCATGCGGAATGGAATGAAATCTCCTCAGACTCAAGGTAAAACAATCCTTTAAAGCAATTTACTGAAGAGATCGTATTCTAGTATCAGCACGATTATGGAACCAAAAAACAAAGTTTTATAATGGGTATTAATCTGAAGAGATCGTATTCTAGTATCAGCACGATTATGGAACCAAAAAGCAAAGTTTTATAATGGGTATTAATTGAATTATTGTGTCATTATGTACCAAGCGGAAGTCCGGCGCTAAGTATAGGCGCTACGTCCGCTCTTCTCAGGTCTTCTACGTCAATTTTATTGTAGCTAGCGCACTCTTATGACTTTAAGTAAGACATCTCTTAATTCTTTTCGGTTTAGGCAATCCATTTACTTCTCTAAATTTTGCGAGAAGATTTATTTCGATAAGTATAGAAACCTGGCAATCTCAGTGACCCAAAAAGGCGATCATTTAGACATTTAAAGGATGACTTCATCATTCAATGCAGCACTCCATTCCACTGGAGCTGTCTCAGACGGTAGCCTCTACTCAGACTAGCATTGGTTCTAAGTTGAATCCACCCTAACTATATAATCGGTGAGCATGCGGCGTGCCAGTTTTACCATCCAGTTTGCTTTCATTTACCCTGACAATGGTTTAAATGGCGGTCTTCTGTAAGGTATCCGCGAATTGCCTCCTGATATAAACCGAACACTGCTATTTGGCATAGTCTCCAAGTCGCCATCATCTCTCAGCTCAGCGGCGGTCATTTCGTCAAAATCCGGTCCAACTCTTCATTGTCTAGGTTCTTTCACCACCAACACAAGGTAATTCGTACTACTCATTTAGAGGTTATGTCAAGCTCGCTAATATCCTCTATTGTTTAATCCTATTCCAGAATGAGCCATTTACCCGTGTTTATTCCAAGGGAAGACAGTCCATTCCCTTGGGGTCGTAGGGCACTTAGGAGGCGAAGAAGCTGGAGGGGAAACCTCTTAAAAACTACTACCACAAGCTTATTTATCGTCTGTACGATTATCCTGTTCCAAGCTCTTAGGGGAGAAGGTTATATCACGGATCCCAATGATGACTCGGACTCAATAGCAATCGAACGTTATAACGACTATAGCCTATGGCAGGTTTCCCTCAATTACGGATCTCCAAGTATTGGTGCCCTTATAGACATACCTGTTTCGCGTCGTATTTTCGAGGCGCCAGGAGAAGAACAGTTAGTTCCTTCCCCCAACGACCAGAATGCTTGGGGACACACCCCCTCGAGCCTTTCTTGGTTATCCCTTATTTTCCCGCTGTTGGTGGCAACGATGGACTCCTTAGATCACCCCTCTCCGGAACTGTTTTGTACCCGACTTCCCGAGAACAAATCAGAAGAACAAGCATGCCTTCTATACCAAGGTTCGCAACAAACCGACGTTCATGGAAGGCGACATCTTTCACCTGACCCACCCCAGGAAGATTTTTCAAGTAAATTCGCGAGATCGATGACCAGTCTATTCAGGTCACCCTGGCACTATATGCATCACATGAGTAATCCTCCTTATAGACATTCTCCGATAGAGCAGACGGTGGAGGTGGACTTCTGCCTGCGGTCCCTTGGCTTGGGCGAATTTAAATGACGGCGTTCAAGCTCGTGGCCCACTTGGTGCCTCCGGTAACTAAGGTTAACTCCTTCCCAAGAGATCTGTGTTTAATTGGATCTCTACAGGTTTATACTAGGTGGTCTTGCACTACAGAAAATCTCGAACTTTTTTTGCAGAAAGATTCTATTCTTTCGCTCAGCGCGACTGTCCTTTGGAGATATAATTTATTCAAGACGCTTTCAGAGGCTTTCGACGAGTTATTTATTTTCTAATATATTATGTTGTATAATCACATGTGGTAGGCTAATAGGTAGACTTTCTATGCCGACTTGCGACGAATAAACACGTGATAACATTGAAGTTCACTTCACCCTCCCTCATTCCAAATTTTTGAGCTTGGGGCTATTGAGGTCGTCCTGATTTCCTGCAAGTCGCTTGGAAAATATTCGACAATATAAAACTGTTACGCCGTAAATGGATAAATTACATGTACAGTAACTCCGTGTGTCTTACTAACGGCTCCGAGTCGAGATCGGTGGCAAGCCCCAAAGCGAGAATATATTATTGTCTATTATTGCGCATGACTCGGCATTCAAAGGTATAGCTAGTCAAAGACACCGGGGGGATTTTCGTTGATACCCTTGATTCCAACAGATTCTTGGAAGTTCTGTCACGAAAGTTGTACTAGGCTAGGAGACAACTCAGGTCACAAAAGCCGATTGTTTTATTTTTCACGAGCTTTCGCGTAGATCATCATTCATATTATGCTTTTACGCGAAATCGGGGACCAGTTTGGGACCAGTAATTGCAGTGCTTCTGTCACCAGACGCGCACTCAACTCCAAGTCTAGACAATTTCCTACACAAGGTTAAAACCATGAAGCGTTATGTTACAGAATGCCCTGATATGTAAGTATACATTTTCTGTTTAAAATTTGTGAGAAGAGTGGGGCAGAGTGGTACCCGATTGATAGGCAGTGTAAGACTGACTGATCGAGTTCTTCGGATTGCTAAAAAGTAGTTACTAAAATGCCCCTCACTGATCTAGCAAATTCGATTAATTTACTATACTAAGCTATACGAAGTATGCGAAGCTAGGCGATCAACGAGAAGACTGATGGAGGCTCTCGAGTAAACTGGAAATCAAGAAAGCCCTTTTTTACTCTTGGGAGAAGAAGACGGAACCGTGAAATGGCTGATGTGTCCAATTTCGGTTGATTGTCGAAGATTGACGAGCTCTCTCATTTCTGTCGTGAAGATATTTAGGCATATGCAATTTACTGCAGTACCTGGAAGCTGCTCTAGAACTTCCCATTCAATTCATATAATATGGATAATTTGAAAAAACAGTTATGTAGACCTAAAAGGAGATATTGTCAAAAGAAATAGGCTCTCTCTTACTGGAGAATGTTAAGCGAACTCTAAATATGTGTGAAGTGGCAATTACTTACTGTATGTATCTGCGCAGAGAACCTAAGTATGTACTTTCTCGTGAATCCACACGCAAACTCTATCATGCGAGAAGTCTCGCTAAACAGCTCCTTGCTGGATAGATAACAAACCGTGATGAGAAGCCCACGTGGATACTAGTAGATTCTTTTCTTGGGGGTCATCGGTAGCGGATCGCGTAGGCAAAGCAGAGTACATTTTCCAACAGAGAGAAGTCCCGAACCTGCATCGGGTTACGACGACGTGAGCATCAAGTATAATATGGCTAAACAGTGGATGGTTCCGTTCATCTGATTGCTCTAGGATTTCATCCAATGCAAATCTCTATGAGAACCAGGACGTCAAATGATGAGAAGACCAATTATGGCAGCCAGACAGAGGCGCACAATGTCCGTACGTCGGGACCTAGTCCAGGAGTTGTTCCCTACCAGTGCCTCAGTGCGTTACTTGAGCAGAAAGGATGGAATGAAGATGCGAAAAGACTGGGGCGAAAAATTAAATATGAAGATAGTGGAATCCATACCATGAAAATCCCGTCTTGTAAGCTACGTCGTCTATAGGACGGTGGAGATATCATTTGTTTCTTTGTGGATGAATAGTGTCCAGTTTGAGAGGAGATCTGTTGTGTTCTGTTGTACGGCTCGTTCCGCGAGGGACGGAAAGTAAACAGCCCTGGCGACCACGAGAGAGATGCGTCTAATTACAGCAATAGTCAATTGCCTATAATTACAATTTGACACTGCGGAATTGATGAGAACGTACCGTCTACCGGCTACCGGTTAGAGGTAGTAGCCGGACCGTTCGCTGTTTGGAGAACGTACGAAAGCCACTTGGATTTCCAGGTTAGACTCATACTATCGGACTCGGTTGATTACGGATTAATTTGAAGAAGAGCCCCACCATGCGTGCCAGAGATCTCCAAAGAGCATGTGGGGAAGGTCGGGGTATGGGCTGAACATGTCATTAGGGGAGCTTCGGACGCTCGTTTATTCATTTTCCATGAAAAATCCAGATACAATGTGGAAATAATCGAAACAAAATCTAGAAAAATTATCGCATATTCTAGGCCATTCACAGACAGAGCAGATAAAGTCAAAAGACATAAAGAAATGTGGATGAGGATGTTCTAGTTCCGATGGATCCGAGACCAATACGGCGTGGGATACCCAGCGGCAGGAGCCGAAAAGCTTTGACATCCTAGGAAATAGAAGGAGTGCCTTCAAGTTTAGTGGGCATACTTGTGTCCTCCTCATCAACCCTTCGGACTACTTCACGAACATTCTATCCGCGAAATAAGCCCAGCTCAACAACTATCCTCATCAAGTTCCCCGCTCCCTCTTGTCATGCTGGTTATGTCGCGTTTTCATGAGGAAAGTGATTCTCAGCAACAAAAAGAACTCCCGTTTTCAGAATCTTCAGCTCAGGCTGCGTCGCGGGGAGAACAGCGAATGGAACAGCATTCCAGTCGCGTTCTTCCTCATGGAGTTCCCTCGTTCCAATACGACTTTCGTCTGGAGGATGAGGAGGTTCCTAGCTTGAAAGCCGGTCGCGGTGAGCCATGTACGCGTTGTCTTACCTGTCTCTCCGTCCTTATGGTTTAACGCTTTATGCTAGTTGAGTTTGGTCTTCCTTCGACGCATCCGGAACACGCCCGTGCACTTGTATCCAGTCATTTTCCATGCCAACATCCTTACCAGCCTCCAGCGCTCCAAATTCCCACCCAGGCATACCCTCAAGATCCTTCCCCGTCTTACGTTCATTCAGCTACTTCAGACGCACCATACTCAGCATTTCCGCAATCTCACGGTTCTCGCTCTCTTTCTCCTGGAGACAATCCAGTATGGACAGATGATTCATCACCGTCTGTGGGGCACCAAAGCCAGAGTCCCTTCGAGACTCTCCCCTTCTCCAAGACCTCGGAAGCGTCGCATTCTCCATCGATCACCCTGGTACCATCATCATCTGGTAGACAAACAAACCACCAGTCCAGTACAAGTCGAGTTCCCAGCTCACGATCTCAATCACACGAGAATAACCTTGAACTTCCTTTAGTCAAACTCGGTCCCAACGGTCTGGCGGAAGATCAGCCCCCAACTGCCCAAGGTAGAATGCGAACGAGAGTTTATGTGGCATGCTTGCAATGGTTCGTGAATGCATGCGCACGGATCTTCTTCGGTTAATGCTAATGGATATTCTAGCCGTTCGCGCAAAATACGCTGTGATGGGGGCAAGCCAAAATGCCAAAAATGTTCAAGACGATCGAGTGAATGCAGCTATGACACAGCTCCCAAGCGTAGAGGTCCAGACAAGAAGCCCGGAGCTAGACAGCGAACGAGTAAGAAGGCTAAAGCTGCTCAGGAAGAGGCCGCTCGTAAAGCTGAGATCGAAGCTGGACCGAATGGGTCTTCTGTACCTGAACAGTTGGCTCCAGCACATAACGAGGCATCCGGGTCGAGGAAGCGGGCTCGAAGGAGTGATAGCAACGGAGCTATACATCTCACAACGCCGTCTGCATCTCGCACTGAAACGTCAGCCTCGACCTCAACGCCGAGTTCGGTTGAGTTATCCCAACATGCTTTGCCAGCGGAAGACTCAAATATATCCTTGGGCCTAACCTCGATACCTCCATTAGCTGATCTCATAGCGACTTCTCATATAGAGAAGGCTGACGCCAGGTTGGTAGATGATCCCCATTTCTCGTTGACTCCACTGGTCAGTAAATATTTACATGCACAAATTTCCGATGTTGACGCTTCGAGGGCTTTCACAGTCGTTTGATTATGATCCTCCGGAGACCAATCATGCTTC
This sequence comes from Sphaerobolus stellatus SS14, assembly GCA_000827215.1. Taxonomy (NCBI): domain Eukaryota; kingdom Fungi; phylum Basidiomycota; class Agaricomycetes; order Geastrales; family Sphaerobolaceae; genus Sphaerobolus; species Sphaerobolus stellatus. Next base: position 1,821,625 of record KN837080.1, read on the forward strand.
ATCTTCGCTGCCTCTCTCGGCCCAGTCCAATAACGACTTCATGACTAATACGTTGGGCACATGGTATCCTGACTTCACTTCTGCTCACATAACGTCGGTGAATGAAGAAGACAACGAAGTCGATAACGAAGTCAGTAAGCGCAAATGGTACCAATATGAAATTGGCTCCGAGCCCTCCCTTGATTTCACACGAAAGACTTGGTGGGATAACCTACTGTCGGTATATGCCCCAGGCTCAGATCGTGCGGTCACGTATGAATGCTTCCTTAATACTGTTACGTGGCTCTAATTCTCTTTTAACAGTGCACGATTAATTCATTCCGATCTCCAACGATTGTATGTGCGACTTTAGGTTCGTTCTACGTAAACTAATAGTGGCTGGTTTTCAGATTCAAAACTAGCAATTATTTTGTTAGCTTTTTTAATGTCCCAGTACGCCGGCCTCGTCTATATTTTCACAAAATACTGACCATAATAATTGTTTACAGCTCTTTTTCAGCATATTTTGTAATCCTCTGGAACGCGACCGAATGCAGCCTTCGCTTGTCATTGCGGCCCTTGCCATGTCAAATTTTCTCCAGTCCAGCGAACTTCAGGGTGGGAATGCTGGACGGAGCCGGTCTATCTGGTTAAGGGATTTGGCACAAGCATCATTAGAAGCAAGTTTCAACGCTCGATGGGTGGACCCAACGCTTGCTCAAGCTGCCTGGGTAGGTCTTGTTTCCGCTTTCCTTCTGGAAGTCCGTTCTAATCCGCATGTACCAGCTCCTTGCCATGTTCGAAACCTGCGCTCATCCATATCACACAACGGAACGTTCTTGTTCAGCAATGGTAATGATGGATTCGATCATCCGTGGGCTAGGCCTGACAGCTATCGATGCTGATCATCCGAATGTAAGCAAGTTCGCTCAGCGCGGCGTCCCAATAGTCCCCATCGCCGAGAATGCCCGCGTATCTCGTCAAAACGGATGCTCTTGTCGCTCTTTAACGTTGGGCTCCGTATCACGCAGTAGCCACGAACATACCCCCTTATGGACCGCAACTGCAGCTTGGAACCCTGATTGGAATATCGCTGAAATACGCAAGGAAGAAAGCCGTCGACTTTGCTGGAGTGCTCTACAATTGGCAGCAGGGCATACGTCACACGCCGCCGCCTTTTCAACTGCTTCATTTGATTATTATTGTATTCAGCCTTCTAACGTACGTATTGTCCATCCCAGCTATTGGAATTCTGCTAATGTACACCAAAGTACGCTTTATTATTCCCTGGAGAATCCCTACTTGATTCTCCTGTCTTTACTTCGTCACATTCTCCAAAAGACTCCATCTGGGCTCTATATTCCCGTGCCATGCTGCTGTGGAATAGTTGTCTGCGAATGCGAAGTGCCAATGTCAGCAGTGACGAAAAGGCCGCCTTTGCCTTTCATGCTTGGATCGAATCAACTGCCATTGAAGAGGCGTTGGATGCGCACACTTGCGGCTGTGACCAAGCATTTTTATTCCAAGGAAAAGAATACCTATTTATGTAACTGTACAATTCATAAATGCCCTGAAACTATAACACTAATCTTGCTCTAGGACAAGGATGTGCATATCTTATGAATTCCGCCGATATATCCCACATCCTGAATCGTAGGTTTATGTTCCTTGCTCTCTCCCACACCTCAACTGACGTCATTTCATTAGTGGCGTCAACAATTTATTTAATCGCAAGAAAGCGGAGACATGGCGTACGTATTGTTCAGTACCATATGCCCGTGTCAATCGTCTGACATTCGTTTTAGTTGTCAACCAGGCGAACATTGCGAAGCGCATCATGCAAGGATTGCACACCGTTACCGGACATCGAAATAATATACTCGCACAACGCCCGTTCTTTATTTGGTGGTTCATGAGCCAAGCAGCTAGGTAAGCTAGGGATTCGCAGGAAAATAGGGGGATGAATCTCACACATGATTATAGGGCTCTATCGTTATGGGAGTGCGACAACACTCTTATTGTTGCATTGGAAGTTTGTAAAGCGTATTATCCTGCGATGGACTACCTTGCTTGTCTATGGCCGTGTGAATGTACGTTGAACGTCGTTCACATAAATGATATAACAGTTGACGCGTCATACAGCACAACGGATTAAATACCGGAAGTTACATGTTCGAATCGTCGAGGCATGTCAGACTGCAGGCATCCCGCCACCACCTCCTCCCAATTTCCAGCTTCTTGCTCCCGGTTCCCCTCCTGTCAATATCGTTTAATTTACTTTACCATCAAAATGGACCTTCCCGAAATCGTAGTGCCGTGTCACCCTTCTGTTTCTTCTGGACACTGCTATTCGATTGCTCTGATTATTTGTATCGTCTTGTCGTCACATGTATTGTTAGGTATCTTAAAACTAAAAGACTGAAATTGAAGTAGCAAAAGGCAAAGTACCAAATAACACCATCTTGGGTTCCTTAAAAAAGGCTACAAATTAATTCTCTATATTATCGCAGTAGAGAATCGAGATTATTGCGTACTTGCAACGAGAGCATGATTAAACTTCGATGACCTGCCATATACAGCCTGAAGGAACAGTGCAGCTGCTAGCTTTAAGTCCTTTTGAGATCCACAACCGCTAGCAGCAGCAGACTGAGATGTCAATGTCTCTGCTAAATCTTATCACAGGCCCAATGCACTCTTCCTATCAACCCATCTCTTTGCGCTTGCTCATGCACAGTGCGCTTCGGTCCTTGTGCACCAGATATCTTTGCCAGATCCATCGAAAGCTAGCGAATTTTTGTTTGAACAAATACGTCGTATTGAGGAAATGAAAGACAGATGATGCTGGTCAAGTTCAACCTACGTTTGGGCGCCTGAAGTCTATGTTGATGTTTGGTGTTTGTTTGGCATCACAAAATAAGGTTCATGGTTGCGGACGCGTCCGTCACGTGACACGTGTTCAGGACTATAAAAGGCATGCGTCTCGCGTTTCTTTCCCCATCGACTTCCAGTCAGTTTACCAACTCTCCTCCCACTTTCTCACTACCTAAACTACTCTCAATGGCCCGTACCAAGCAAACAGCTCGTAAATCTACGGGAGGTTCGTAAAATGCGAAGCACGACTGTACTTTACACAAGGCTTATACACTTGTTCTTAGGCAAGGCCCCTCGTAAACAACTCGCTACTAAGGCCGCCCGTAAGACTGCCGCCACAACAGGTGGTGTCAAGAAGCCCCATAGGTTCAGGCCCGGTATGTTCATTGGAGTCATTGCAGTTTGTGTTTTTCTCATTCATTCCTTCTAGGTACTGTTGCTCTTCGTGAGATCAGGCGTTACCAGAAGTCTACCGAACTCCTTATCCGCAAGCTTCCTTTCCAACGTCTCGTCCGTGAAATCGCTCAAGATTTCAAGGTACGCTGTGTGCCATAAAGTTCAAACAATTGTCTGACCTATATATGCAGACCGATCTTCGTTTCCAATCATCCGCTGTTATGGCGCTGCAGGAAGCTTCTGAAGCTTATCTCGTGTCTCTCTTTGAAGATACCAATCTTGCTGCTATCCACGCCAAGCGTGTCACCATTCAACCAAAAGACTTGGCTTTGGCAAGGAGACTAAGGGGGGAGCGTTCATGATTTGTTGTTGTTTTAATTAGTTGTATACCCATGTATTTTATTATGTATTATATTTAATCTATTACTTTCCTATGCCTTCGCGTGATTGTTCTTCGGGAAGCCATTGAAATCGCAAATATTTGGATCAATTTTCTTCCATTTAAGATATGTGACATTGGGAGACGCGACCTGTCACAGCGCGTCGCGCGACGTAATTAACTCAGGCTAATAATAATTCTCAGTGACTGGCGGCAGCTGGCATAGGCTAACTCGTATTATAAATTTAGGCACGAGGTTATATATCTTGAGAACATAGCCCCTTCCACTACAATAAATCCTTGGTATCATTTTGAAGAGTTGAGACACTACACTTGAAGTCAACGTTGTGTGTGAAGGTTCCTTTAGCCGATGATTAAAGAACACTTCCAATTTTCCTACCCCAAATAGGCAAATTGACTGTGCAGCTCAGGATCAGCCGATACAAACCTTTATGATTATCTCGAACCTCCTGGTACTGATGTGGAGAATATAGCTGCTATACAGTTGCCATAGATACGACGTCCTGTTAAATAATACAAACAAGCAACAGACAGCTAGTTATTTGGACTCTACCAGTGATGGCACTAAATTTGCTGTCACAGAAATACCCGATGTAATGATCATTTCTCGGTGGAAAGGAGCAGATTCTTTTCTTTTAAGCCCAACAAAGGAAAAAAAATGGAGAATGGAAAGAAGGGGCATTGCCTCTTTTGTTCCATTTGAAGCCTATAATCGGCAGGCGTGGGAACCTCAACCAAGGGTGACGCGGAGTCTTCGAACAGTCACGACTATAACACTCCTTTCCCTCATTCTTCCACCTGCAAGTGCCACACATACTCCGTCGGACCACGCCATGCAATCTGTGCCAATGGCTTCCAACTCGTCCCAGTCCCAATCAGCTCTTCCCCCTATCTCTTCGATTCTGAAACGTCCTCGTAGTCCATCCGTCCCCGGTGATACAGAGGCTGGTCCGCAGAGAAAGAAATCGCGAAGCAATTCGTTATCCGAAAGGATGCAAGGTGTGCGAGGCCATGATACTGTCGATATGGAATACAAGGGAAAAGGCAAAGAGATCGAAAGTGTATCCGTGGTGACCAGCGTTGGCGCCGCCGCGACGGAGTCTGTAACCGCCACTGTCGTTGAGGAGTTAGCCCTGGTAAGGAAACCCTATGAGATGTTTACACAGTATCGAAAATAATGTTTGGAAATCTTTAGGAATTGAAATGTGGATGCTGTACTGAACTATGCTATAACGTATGCTTCTTGTGGTACACATATCACATCAGTTGAATAATCGAAACCTATCCTTTAGCCGGTAGTGGTTAATCCCTGTCAACACTTTTTCTGTGGCAGGTGCGTTTATTTTACTAATGGGTCATTTGTTCAGTTTCTGAAGAATTATCGATAGCTGTTGTGTTCTGTGGGTCAAGGTAAGTACTAGAAAGTTCACGTCCTTTTCGGTGCCTCAATGTATACCGGTCTCGTAACAGAATGGCGGAACCAATTGTCCTGCATGTCGTACGCCCTCGAATCTTGTCAGCCCATCTCGTATACTGCAATCTATGATCGACCTGCTCCTGCGTGCGGATCCTTCCAAAGCGAGGACGGATACCGACAAAGTGCAAGCGGACGAAATTTATAAATCTGGCACTTCTTTCAGGGTATATTTAATGAAAAAAAATAATTTAATTTAAAAAAAAACAACCTTTTTATGTAGTTGCCTACGCCCCGGCCTGTAACTCCTGAGCCGGCGTTCGAACCCCCTAACGATAACTATGCTCGCCCCTGCCCTACATGCATAGCTGACAACCAATTTGGCTGGCAATGCCCCAATCCAATTCCAGATCCAACAATCGATTCTGACAATGCTTTTGATCTTGACGAGGGCACACCTCCTGGCCACGTATTTTGCGGGCACTGCGATCAGTTGCATAATGTCCAAGCTCCGGCCACCAGCAAATGTGACTTCTGCCAGGTCTCTTTTTGTGGCATCAATGTGCAGGAACGCTGTGTCTCAGTAGCTCTCCTAAATCAACAGCCGCATAACTTAAGTGATTTGACTGATCTTATTCTGAGTAGCCAGTTATACGACAAATTCGATGGAAATCATGTCGAAGTGAGTATCGTCTGGATTGCCATCAAATAATTATTT
>KN837080.1:1917900-1932218 GCA_000827215.1 Sphaerobolus stellatus SS14
CGGACCCTCTTTATAGCTCGTTCGACACGGACCGACTCGAGATCATCGGTGCGCACGCGGACGAACCTGCGCCATGGTCGGCTGGTGCGAACGCCAGAGCGCTTGGCGAGGTCGGTGAAGTAAGAGGCGAGACTGGTGGCGGCGGCCGAGGGCGGTAACGGACTTGCTGTAAAGGGGTCGTCACGCTCTTTGCTCGGTGATACGGCGGGGGTGGGGTACGTCACAGAGGAGCGGACGGAGGTGGAGGAGGAGGACGCAGAGGACTTGCTGGGATTGTTTGCAAGACGGGAGAGCGTATGCAGAAACGATGAGCGACGCTTGGCGGGTTGCTCAGATACGGGGAGCGGCGGGAGCTCTGGGGGGTTGAAGTCGGAGAGTCTAGAGTGGAGCTCGATTATCTCGGACACTGTCCGAGTAAGGGTGAGGTGGTGGGTCGGCGCTGCATGTAACGATGAGCATAGACAGAGCTGCGAGAAGAGAACACGCACTCTGGATGTAAATGGTGTAGGACCTTTGGTCGTTGTCGGCGACGGAGATGCTCCATGGCCCGTCCTGTGCATCCATACGGAGAGGCTTACGACGGGCTTGGGGATGCATGATGGAAAAGAAAGAAGTCGGTCAGAGAGCGTTCAGTGTTTCGAGGTTTGGTGCATTCAGAATCAGGAGTGGATAGCGTTGTTCAAGGAGCGTGGATGCCTCGAGGGTGTCACATTAGACGCCCAACCGCCCACAAAGAACGACGCCTTGTTGTATCCCTTGTTTCTCTTGTTCTCGGAGCGTTTCCGTCGGTTTGTCCAGCAAAATACACGCAGAACTCGTTGTGCAATTTTGTCGATTTTTCGACTCCAGGCGAGCGGCGTGCACCCCGCTTCTGTCTTCTGTCCACCGGGACGCCTCCGACGGTACCCGGACCACCTCATTCCGCCTCGACATGCTCATATATACTGTTCTCCAACGTATTTACATCGGCTGTCGTCAACTTCGAGAGCAGCGCCTCGTTGCGTCCATCTCTGTTTCCGCACTTTGCTGTAGCATCTCTGGCTAGTCCACCGTGTTTTACAGCCGAACTCCCTGAGGCAGGTTCCCACTTTGCCCACCAGTCACCCCAGCATTCTCTGACACACCCTCGACGACGTCCTGGGTGCGCTGGAGCTATGCCAACTCTGGGATAACGCTTTTCCTGTCGATCCACAGAAACCACACACGCATCCATCTATCCACCCAGCGATTTCATATCCCCGCTTTATCCATCCCCGAACCTCTCCGCAGGGTCTTTTTGAAATTAATCACCGTCCACCGCATCTGCATTGCTCGTTTACTCTCCCCGTGCATGGTGATGTCTATTCCTTACCGAACACAGCTGGCCCATACCCTGCGCTGCTCGACTCAGTTATGTCTACAAAAGGGCATGGATCCCAGTACCACCGTCACCGGCTCCTCTCCCTCACCCTCGTGTTTTCTGCTGCCATTATGTATTGACTTATAAAGCCGTGATTAATTCCGAGAGAGTTCACAATAAGTACTCATTCTATCTGAAAGGCACATCTCCTGAACCTGATGCCTCCTTATCCGCAGTGTGACAAGCAAATGATTGGCACGTCAGCTTTGGGCATCTCTCTCGCCGGTCTAATCATCCGTATTGTGCACGAAGATGCAGGGGCGAGTGTGTGCACGCGTGGGCAAGACTCTGCAAGAATTCTGTCGCGCGACCTGAAGTATTTACCTCTGCCCAGCATTCTTGTCTCATGACCATACAGGCTTTACAAAAGAGAATGTATTTCTCCCAGCCATTCCAGTACGCACCTTCTTTATATAGACATGCTCTTGCGGCGTAGCACGATTCTTCTAAACCATGCCATCGCCATGTTATTCTTTCTGTCCATCCTGCTTCTTCTTTGTGCAGATTCACATATTCACATAGACTTTCACCTAAGTATTCAAAAATCCGCATCACCTGCACTTCTATTCTCAATTTTAAGCGTCATCGCGCTGGATCCTTCCCTGCAACCGCAAGCCTTCGGAATCTCTTCGCATCACCTCGCATTTGCCGACATCCGGAACGCACACATTCACAAGCATTAGCGTGGCCGAAAACTTGATTGGATGTACCACTTTTGGAATGGATGATGCAATTCCCGCAATTACCTATGTATCTTTTTGTCATTTGCGGGTCATTTGGAGGCCCGTCGCATCGATACAGCTCATATCACTATCGATGCCCCTTTATCTTTTATCTATTCACGGATTAGCTGAGAGATTTCTATATTTCTAACGGAATCTTTTAAATATTACAAACAAATGTATATTTGAACCACATACTTATATCCCTCTATTGGCTGTGAACTGTAAACTTTGAACACGAGGCCAATCCACTGTGAACCGCAGCACGACGTGTCCCCACAAGCCCAGAGGGCATGTATTTACGTCCATGCAAATGTAAGCGACTCGGTCACGCCGTCGCGCTTCATCCAAAGGGGGATAAATCCATTGATGTGACTGGGATCGAGGTTAAATAATATACGCGCAAGAATCTGTCTTTCGCGTAATTTCGACGGAGATGTGGAAGCTTCGGAAGTGCTTTAGCCTAGATATTCACTCGGCATTCGGTACGAGATGAATATGAAAGCTCGCCTTGGCTTACTCTAAGCCTTGACATTCGGTTTGGCTCGAATAAATTAAATTAAACTAAAGAGAAGTCGGGAGTCCTGAACACGAGTTATCATAATTAGCCAGTTGTGAGCCAGGCCTGAGGCGATCTAGAGCCTAGAAGTCTAAGGCCTAAACCTTGAAAACAATAGGAAAAGATGTGACATTGAAGAAGTGGGAACTACCTTTTCGGGATGAATCACATTTAAGTATGTATGCATGCCAAAGTTGACGACGAAAAAGGGCGATGGACGCCGTTAGTTAGGGGTGAGGAAGACTTTCCAAACTAAGTGGAGTACCCCCAAGATGTAAGATTTAAGAATAAGAAAATAGTGGAAGATAAAGATATGACTTGGTACAATTGTGAGTTAGGGGCTAGGAGACCCTAGGCCTGGATCTAGACAGAACCCCGAGAGCCAAGCGATATCGCTGTGAATTTTTTTGGGGGGAAATAGGAGGTAAATTTGGAAATTAAATAATTGTCCTGGGAGACGGGCTCCGGGCGTTTGCTTCAGTTATCTTATCGTCTCAGTGGCAGCGCGCCGGTAAAACCGTAACGCCTTACTCAGACACTGGACACTCGGCAAGTGTTCAGATAATCCTGCAATCCACCGACGTCTTTTAGTTTCTAAGCTTTTCAAGAATTTATTTTTTTAAAAGATAAAATACACACATGAGTTAATTTTGGATAATTTCAAAAGGGGAATTAAAAAGGGGTAGGACGATTCTTGAAAAACAGTGAGATTGTGCCCTTTCCGGTCGATAAGTAGTGACAATTATCGGTACCTTCAAAATACAATCACCCGTAGCTGAAGTTCATTTCTTAATCCCTCATTATTTCATATCTAATTAAAATACTTACTACATACACACTAAGTTAGGGAATTAGACTCTGAGCGACATACCAGTGGTCTTTGGTATGAGCCGTTTAGATACACTTAAGATCATATATAATACATAAATGACGATACTCATCATTGAGTGCTTTTGATTTTAATTGTCTATGCAAGCTTAAGGTACAAGGGGGTTTCTTTTCTTTTCTTCTGCAAGATCGTCCTCTACTCTAGATCGCGGCTAATTAAGCTCCTACCATAGAGACGTCCTCGTACCATGTCTCTATCCAGGCCTTGGCCAATTAATTCCCACCCCGCCTGTCCCCGGCCTTCTCGCCCGCTCAATCTCAACGCGCGGCTGAGGGCCCTTCTCCTCACCTATACATAATCAATACCATTCAATAAAAAGAATGATAAAAAAGACGCACTTAGATCAATATATTCCCCATCATCGTCTTCCTCGTTTTCCTCCTCCTCTTCATCCATCGCCGCCGGATCCCACTTACCCATCTTCTCCCTGTTCGGATCCATGCTCAAATCTTGCATGAAGCGACTTAATGTTGCGTCTTTCTTCGCGCGGAGGTTCTTTTCCTATTTTACGTGTATTGTTAGATATGAGTGATTCGACCGATTATGGTACGTACACGTTGTTTGGCTGCACGTTCGAGCTCAGGGAGATAATCTCTATAAACGGATACATGGGATAAATAAAGAAATACTCGATGATGTGTAAGATGCCGTACCTTTCATATTCTTCCCGCGTAGCGTCAACCGCTTCGAAGAATTCTGGGATCCCAGCACCAGTATACGCAGACACCGAAACAGCCTGCACATCCCAACATAAATCAAAACCTCACCCCACAATAATAACTTAACAAGATTCCTACCTTCAACTCCTTATAAAACTCATCCAAGACCAAACTCATGGAATTCATCAAACTACTCATATATGTCGGATCTCCATCTCCATCCCTCATCCCTGCACCCTCCGCCGCTAATGCCTCCTGAAACGCCTCAAAGTCCCTCATCCATTCCATCATTGGCGCGGGATCCGCGACATCCGTCTTATTAAACACAAGTATAAAAGGCAACCTAGTTTTATAAAGGATGGAGCATGCGTAGAGCATGTTGGACATGAAGGTCGCAGGGGCCGTTGTCCGGGGCGTGTCGACGATGTAGGCGATTACTGTGGGGAAGGAGGAGGCGACGGCGTCGGTTATGATTGCTCCGGACGCGGACCAGGTGAATATTTCGATCTGGCCGGGAGTATCGAGGATCATGTAGCTAGGAGAGGGGACGGTAATTGAGCATGCAAAAGAAGGGATGGAATAATGTAAGGGAACTCACTCGACCTCATCAGCCCTCTTCTCCATTAAACCTAACACCTGATCAAACTTCGTCGTAAAAAGATTCAACGCCGTTAAAATCCCGCCGTTCGGCCCAAGATTGTACCTCTCGTTTGCATCAGTTCTCTCCTTCATTCATTCGATTGCGAAAAAAGACATACTGCTTCATAACCTCCTTATATTCAATCGTATCCCTAATATCCACATTCGGTTCAAACGGTACACTCGCCACCGCCGGGTCGAGGTTAAGCGTATAAGGCGGCTTTGGAGGGTCTAGGGAATGCAGGTAGGAGTTGATACGTTGGACGAAAGTCGTTTTGCCGGATCCTGCCATGCCAATTGTTATAATCACAATGGGTTTCTTTTTGTTATGTGAGGTTGGCTCATTGGGAGATATAGTCGACGAGGAAGAGGCCATGGTGGCTGATGATTGGAAAGCGCGGAAGGATGGATGACACATCGGACTGTGGCGCGTCCATAAGGGACCGTAACGCGTGTGTTAATAACTAACATCGACGGACCGTCTACTTGCTGGTACTTATGATGCTATTGTTGTGCAATATGCAGATCACTTTCTATTGTGCAAGCGTATGAACATAGGCAGGTATTGTCATCTATCGGATAGGAAGTGATATTCCTAGTGTTGCCGCGGTCCCAGACCGACAGATTTTCCCACAGCAATTACAACCGAACAAGCAAACATTCTGGCTCGAAATTGGTTCTTTGGGATCCTGAACTTTTGTATTTTCAGTTCATCAACTCCATATTGACTCGAAAAATCCAGGGGAGATTTTAGTTCGGTCCAGTCCCATGGGACCGACGGAACCAGACCGGACTTTGGCAACACTAGATATTCCCCCATACTTAATGATAAATATTATTAAACAGAACATACTAAGGCAACGAAATAAATCCAATGAATTACCTATTATTGACGAATAATAAAACAAACTGAACAGTATCACTTTATTTTACTACAAAAGTGTGAAACATCGCGTAACTTTCCTGTTCTCAACGTACGGCGGAGGCAAGGTAGAGGTCGTCCATTTCACAAAGAAAAGGTGACATACCCAATAGGCGGCCTATTAAAGCTCGACTTCATCAAGAATCCATGTGGAACTCCAAGTCCTTTAGGATCCTATTAATATATCGTGCAGTGAGTGGGTAATGACCGTCAAGATATATTAATTATTAAATACTTACCGTTGGATCCCTGCGTGATCTTACGCATCTGTGCTCGCATGTTGTCGACTTCTTCCTTTGACGGTGTCATTGTTGCCATAGCCATTTCTGTTTCTACCTTAGCCTTTTTGTACTCTCTCAGAGTAAGACTCTACGGGGCAAAAAATGACTTCTCAGCCTGGAGCGCCCTAGTTATGAGTTCCTCATAACGAACACACTTATCTTTTATCTCCGCTCCTCGAATTTTTTCAGAGATAAATCCTGAAGAATCAAAGACTGAATATGACTAGGTAAACTTGAACCGAGGAAACACCTTGACCAGGCTTCCGAGTTAGTACGAGTTATTAATCGACATCCGAGCTTACGGATAATATTCAGCTCTAAGCATTCTTCCGCGAGATAACCATACCTTTTGACGACCTGAAGAACCGCCAACGCCCTGAATAACCCCTCACTTTCATAAACAGCCTCACAGCACATTTGAGACTAGCCCGAGATACAATTCGTTCCGAATTTTGTTAGCCACAGCTGATGTTCTAGCTATGTCGAGTGTGATCATCTCGCGGAAAACAAACCTCAAATGGAGCCTGTAAAACACTGTCTGTCCGTTATAGCTATACCCCTTTCGCTTAATTTCTCCAGCACATAAAATACAATACGGTACATGTGTGCGTCCGGGGTAATACGCTTTGTGGATTTTACCATTTCGTCATATCCATCAATAACTAGATAAAATAAGATCCAATGATTATATAACTTGAGCAGGATATTGCAGAATTCGGTATCGGGTTCGACATTGTCTTTCTGCATCTGCGCGACCACTGTTGCAAGTTTATCAAGCTGCGGCTCAGAGAAATATTAGATAAACTTATTATATAGGTCCTATAGGGGTCGCACTCGGGCAAAGACCGGTTTGGATTAAACACCTTGGATCGGTGCAACGATTCATTCCGGGCCATTGAATCGTCGATTTCCATAGCAGTTGCCGTACTAGATCTACGGAGTGTGGCCTTCTTCTGACGGAATTCGCGATACTCGTCAAGCCATATTCAAGCATTGGCCATATCATTATGCGTAGCGAAAACATACAATTTGATTATACACATCAGGGGAAGGGATCCAACCCAGAGGTTGCAATATCTGATAGGCTCAAGGGCAAAGACAAGTTCATGGGTATGCCCCATGGACATTAAGTGCTCTAGAAAGGCGCAAAATGCATTCTCGTCGATTTCAACAAGAGACCCAAGGAAAGCATTGCGAACCTTTCAAGATGATGTGGGGTCGTGATCTTTGTGCCAACCTCGGGATGCTGTCATCAATGTCATTTTAAAAACCGGTATTCTGTGTGTGGACAGCTCATTCAGCAAGGTGATCACGGAATGTAGGTTGTTGATGTGTATGAATAGCCAAATGGCAAGGTCAAAGGCGATCGCTATCTCTGCAGGTTTTAAAGGCTTCTGCCCCAATGTCTGTAAAAATAGATCGGGTGCAGAGGAATTATGTTTCGAGGTGACCAATTCGCGGACCCTACGCAATCCGTCCTTGACTTCGTTCGGTAGTTTGGCACGACTTATCAAGAAAGCCGAACGTTCTAATGCCCAAGCATCGAGACCGAGGTACTTTAGAGGCCGGATTAGAGATAGTATTGAAACCTTGGCAAATAAACCAAAGGACTATTAAATTTTGAGCAAGTTTGGTGAACCTGAGGCCTTGTCTTGGGTTGGCTGAGACCGGAACATGTTGAGTTCACAAGGACACCTCGTCGCCCACATACGCCTACGGGGAATTTCTACCAAATGAACGCAGTCCTGAGACTTATGATATCTTCACTGTTGGTAATCACGATCTCTCTACGGAGATCATTACCACCTCCCCCCTAAAGTGACGGCGCTTACAGGCTTGATATCCGTGACAGAGCGTGACCGCTTAAGCGCGACATCTGACCCACACCCTGTCTGTTTCGTTCGGAACGCTGTGGCATGCTACATACTCTTAATTGGAATAAAGTTAAGTTCAAGATGTAATATTATTGCTATAGGCTATTGTGTTCTGACAGAAATAAAAAATTCCAGGTGTGGATGCTCCACCGGCACATCTGATCGACATCCTGTCTGGGGATAGTAGAGCATACATACGCATATCTGATTGTCAGCGACTTAGCCTTATCGCAGTATAGTATCGTTTCACACACAGACAGAAGTATGACGAGTTAACAAATGATATATATATATATGATCTAGGTAGGCTCGATAATCATAGCAGACAATACATATAATACACCTTCAAACACAGACTTTATTTAATTATTTAACTTCTTCGATTTAGACGTTGGCCTTCGCCTCTGCGAGCAATTGCTACAAAGAAGAAAACCAAGATCAGTTACGATGTTAAATCGGTGCACGCATATGTAACGCAAACGCACAGTAAGTCCCGTGGGGTTGGCACCAAGCATATCCTTGACCTTCTTTCCATCCTTGAAAACGGCGAAAGTGGGCATGGCACGGATGCCGACTTCGGAGGAGATTTGCTCCTGAGAATCGACATCGACCTTGTAAAACTCAACACCAGAGTAATCGCCGCTGTCGGCGAGTTTCTCGTAGATGGGGGAGATGACACGGCAAGGACCGCACCAAGTGGCCCAGAAGTCGATGACGATAACTTTGCCAGAGTTGATCTGTGAAAAGAGACGGTTGAGATACTTTCAATGGGTGACAAGAGTCGAGACGTACGAGTTCATTGAACTGCTCGAAGGAGGAGATTTCCTTGACTGGCATGGTGAATGATTTAGGAGTGGTGAGTAGGAGAGTAGGCTAAGGGGATGGCAAAAACAACAGTTGGGTGAGCGATGCCGGAGGTTAATATGAGGTATATATACCTTTGGTAAACGACCGGGGTGAAGTACTTATGGCAGTGATTGGAATTGGATTACTATTGGATGTGTCAGCTGCGCACGCCATCATTTAGCTCCCGACCCATCGATGGACTTTCAAACAACATCGAGCTGACTGTAATTATCAGGGATGACCTCATCTGAGGCAATGTCCGAAGCACGGTGCTGAGTGAGTCTGACTGCAGGACGATTGATCCCGGGCCCGTCCGCGTTCATCGATCCTCCTCTTTGCATATTTGAAAGGTGAGGGTATACAATACATGTGTGTCGAATCCGAAGTTGTGTCGCACTTTGTGCTCCAGAGTCAAATTCGTCCAAGTTCATCCTCCCGAGCTCATTTCATATATGTGATGATCAAAGTATGGGCTTTAGAAGTCCGAGTCCTCCCGGCCAACATGATCCCTCCAAATGGAGAAGGCTGTTGCTTGGTTGCCTCTGTTTATCGAAACCGCTCATGTACAGAAAGCGGTGTTTTTTCGATGGTGTAAAAAAAGATCGCGAAATGTTCCGTCCAGTACGCCATTTAGAAGCAGTACTTTAAGCTCAACTTACATCCCCGGGGGATGTCCGACAGACCGGGCAAGTTGTCCTGTGCATAACAATTTCTATCCCACGAGATACAAGCATCGCATGCGCACTGTCATCGTCCTTCAACGTTCAACTCTACACTTCCCGGTGCTGATCTATACTGAAAAAAGAATGGCCTGTCAGGCTGTCACCTGTGTACACCAGTGACCAAGTGTACTGGCACAAACCTGGGTGAGTTAACCTGTACCTCTCTTGAATGAATAACTGTATGCAAAGAATAATATTATTATTAGATTGGGAGATATGAGGCAACCTCCAAAATCTGGAGATAGAACTGGGGATGTATGGGACCGTCACCGTACCATGGGTGTCCGAATCGTCGCTATAACAGGGTCGAACCTTCCTGAACAGTACGTTAACTATTGACAATATGTTATGCCTAAATAAATCATATCCATCCCAGCTTGATTGAAAGAAACATTCCGATATAATCTCCTGTCAAAAGATATGCCGTTGCTCTAACTTGCTGATGAAAATCGAATCTTGCTAAACGCTACGGGATATAAGAGATGAGAAGACGAAAGATACTAGTAGCATTATGGTCAGCGCCCTGGGGAACAATCAAGTAGCTTTTCTGTTCCTAAGGCGGCTGTTAGCTTCTTCCAACAATCCGTTACCACACGTCTGAGGTAATTGATTAACCTACCTATATTTGTTTTTGACTTAAAAGAGAATCCATATTCATCGCAGATTATAGTTATAAGAGCCGATCCAACGTGCGGGACTTGCCGGGACCTTGTCGAGCGCAGTACGTACGTTGTCTGACCAATATATTTGAAGGATCATCTGAATCTTCTATCCAGATATATAGCCAAAGACCGAAGTGCCAATGCAATTGTTGGTGACTGCGATCCGCTTCAAGTCGCAAGGTCGTCTACGATGCCACCGTCCTCAGGCTGATGATAACCACACTAGTTGGCACATCGATGTACCATTTTACAGTGATGATATCTTTCGTTATGTGGGCACATTTTTGGTAACGTCATTTGGCAGGATTCCCCCAGATCCTGGGATCTACCTTAACGCTCAAAAAGGGTATTGAAAAGCCACGAGAGAGTCACTGCTAGATGCCCGTCGGGGATATTGCGAAGATTAGGCTGCGATTAACATATACAGTTATCCAGGTGGTCGATTTTCCCTCCACGCCACTGCGTCGAAACTTCGCAGGTTTAATACATTGATCACTCACGATATCAATTGTATCTGATTTATATGCAGTCTATATAATGAACCAGCCTCGTCTCAATGTGCGTGACTCACCGGACAAAGATCATGTATGTGCAGTGGTCAACGACAGTAAGTACATATACTTTCTAACCAGCTTTACAAACTATCCTACCTTGATATCTAGTTGTTGGTTATTTGATAGAGTCCTGAGATGCCAGCCTATTTGTCGTAGACCGTCAGGGGGATGCCGTTATTTGTTCGTCTATGCCACCATCCTCACACTGCCGATAGCCATACTAACGTTATCTGTCGCTCTAGCATTTTATAGTGATGGTACTTTTTTGCATCGAAATATATGTATGAATTGTGCAAAGAGTTATTTGGGAAGGACTGGGCTCCCGGTTTTGAAATCTACGATTTTTCTGCATACACAGTCGGCGACTTGTTACAAAACATATCCACCAAATTTGTTCAAGAAGGAATATATATATTTTTAGGCCAAGGTAAGACTTTCTTTCTACTCCATAGATACTCCTATCTTACGGGCACATGTAGGTAAAACAGATCTGATAACAGATTTCATTTCTGGGTTTTCTCAGAGATTGATAAACAGCGTAGTGTGGTCTCGTCTACGGCATATTTTCATTCTCATGTTTTGTGTTTTTCAGGATCCCACGTGTGAGAGACGCGTACGCCAGCGTGATAATAAATGCCTTATAACTGGTGAGAGGCTCACAGGGAACCCGGAGGTGGATCATCGCCAATTTAATGTCGTCAATATACACTCACCTCGTGGAGTGATATCTGCTCGTACTAAACCTTCATTTTAGCTAAGTTAGGAACTTCACTGACCTATAGTGAAAAACATGGCATCCCGCCATTAGTAACAGATCCTCTGACCACACCTTCCTTACTAATCAATACTGTTCAAAATGCGCTTCTCCTCCGAGCCGATGTTGCTGAAGCATGGGCAGAAGGTCAATTTGCAATCAATGTGGACGTAAGCCCTTCGTTGAATAAGTCAACTGTATCCTAGACTGGCTAACGATATACTGGCGCAGAAATATCATCGTTCCGTTCACCAGAGAATGGCGATATTTGGCGGGCAAGCAATTGGAAACTGACCGCATTACTGATGATACTCTTATCCCCTTGAGCGCATGTTTTAGGGCTCATATGTCGTAGGTTATTATAATGAGCTTCCAGGCCCCCTGAGAGTCCTTCCATCCGCTTTATGATCCAATAAGAGTTGAAAAAAAGGAGAATGACTAGTCTCTCTTGTTTTAATGTGCGGGGCTCATCGGATAAAGACCGCGTGCGGCGCATAGTCGACCACAGTATGTGCATATACCTTCTGATCGTTACAAGTTTAGTCTTAAGGTTCTATCAGATATTTCTACTTATGATGACCGAGATGTCTATAATAGCATCCATCGCTCACTGCCTCGACAAGTAATTAAATAATTCTATTGAACTAATTGCTTAAGAAGAGAAAACAGGGAGAGAGAAAAAGATTTGACATTTTATCTGACTATGCTAATAGGTTAATATTATTGATATTTGAGACCGAGAATGGAAAAGATTGGGACCGAGAGAAACCCAGAAAAAAATGAATGAATGAATGATGCACAGGTGAAGCTACAATAAGTATTAAAAAAATTGCGGCACATCGATGCATGCATGAGATGAAAATTGGAGTGAATAAAATGAATGACTGGATGAGTGAATGGAAGTAGATAAGATGAAGTTAAAGGGAATGGCATGCATGGGGCGGGATGGGGGTGTTGTACAAAGCGGGGTATGCAATGCGGGGTATGGTACGGAGATGGGATGGGGATTAATGCAGCGAAAGGGAATGAATGAAGAGATATCACTAAAGTTAAGCCATGCAATAAAGCTCGGGAAAGGTGGGTAATGTCAAGAAAGATAAGGGTCCAAAGTGACTGTCCTGAAGAATTGGTATTGAAAAATCGAGGCAGGGTTTCCTGGCATAAACGATAGGGAGGGTTTAACCGAGAAAATGTCCAGGCACCAACCAGAAATGAAGAATGAATCACGTTAAGGGAGAGGGAGAGGGAGAGGGAGAGGGAGAGGGAGAGGGAGAGGGAGAGGGAGAGGGAGAGGGAGAGGGAGAGGGAGAGGGAGAGGGAGAGGGAGAGGGAGAGGGAGAGGGAGAGGGAGAGGGAGAGGGAGAGGGAGAGGGAAAGAATGAGGGAACACAGGGACCACCAACCGACCGACCACTCCATGCAAACATACATCCGTCCATCCAAGCAATCACACCAACTTAAACTCTCCATCATCTTGCAGCCCTATAACTCGACGGCGGCCCCTGCGTCAACCTCGATTGTTGTCCCGACCCATTGGCATGCGGCGGAGTCCCACTCGAAGGCGCCGTCTTCGTCCTCACCCTCCCTCCACCCGGCCTCGCCCCTGCCCCTCCACCATACTCACTCCCCGCCCCAACGCCCCGCCCCTGTCCCTGCCGCATCCCAACAGCCGGGCCCGTTGGTATCCCATACACACTCTGACTTCCCCACCCACCCCCTCCACCTCCTCCCATCCCAATTGTACTCCCCGCATACATACTCCTAGGCCCGCTAGGGAACATCACATTCCCTCCCATCCCTCCTCCCATCCACGGATTCATCCCCATCCCGCCCATTCCACCCATCATCACCCCAGGGTTCATCCCCGTCATACTCGTCATCGCACTCCCGCGCTCCCACTCCTCATTAGCGGCCGCCAACGCCTGCTGCGTCACCGCCATCTGAAACGTCTGCTTCGCGATCGCCATGGCCTGCTGATGCGCTGCAATATAGGCGGGGTCCGCGTTTGCTGGAGAAGGCATGGGCATCATGGGCATTTGCATTTGCATCATGGGCATTTGCATCTGCATCATGGGCATCTGCATCTGCATCTGCATGCCGGGGAATTGGGGCATTCCTCCGCCGGGCCAGACGCCGCCTGCACCTCCTGCGGCGTTGAGGTTAAGGCCGCCTGGGACGCCGGGGATTTGGGCTCCAAGGGAGATGTCGTCTGGGTCGATTGGTGGGGGTCCGTTTACGACTTTGCCCAGCTGTGGAATTATGAAGGTGAGAGTCCCATCTCATACAAGAAAATAAGCATAAAGGAAGGAAAACCCACCTCAATAGCAGCCCTGGCTTCACCCCTCCTCCTCTCTCTCCTCCTCGCCTCCCTATCCTTCTCCTCGTCCTGAATTTCCTTCTCTCTCGCTTTACCCTTCCCTCCTGCCCCAACCACGCCCTTATTATTATCTCTTCCCCTAACTGTCCCTGTACCACCCTGTTCATCCTCAAACGCGATACTCCTTCTGCCTCCATGTCCCTGTCCCTGACCACCCCTCGTCACAGCCGAAACGACACTCCCTCCATCCCTCGGCGTATACGGCGCCTTACCACTACTTGAATCGCCCGTCGAGCTCGCAGGACTTTCCCGCCTAAAGAACGGCGGTACAGGCGGCGTCGGCATCGCCAGTGCGGATGGCGCAGTGCTGGAACGTCTTGCATGGCCTGGTGCGGGGTATGGCTGATGGGAGCCCAGATGCGTGATAGAAGAAGACGGCCCCGTAGAACTCTTCTCGCTAACACTGGTCGAGGGCGTCTCAGTCGTCTCAGTCGTCCGGCTCGACGTTGTCGTCGTTGT
>KN837081.1:0-18791 GCA_000827215.1 Sphaerobolus stellatus SS14
CTGTTTACCGCTTTGTGTCGTGCGTTGGGAGTACCAACAAGACTCGTTGTCAGTATTCAGAGTATGCCGTGGAAAGCAAGTGTGGGCAAATTGAAAACAAGTTCTTCGAAAAAACCTCAAGGAAAAGTCGAAGACAACTCTGCTTCTGTTCCAAATGCTGCGCAAAGTAGTACCGATCGAAAAGGCAAAGGGAAAGAAACGTTTCCGGGCGCGGGTCAGACCTTGAATGGTGTTGCACCATCAACATCTGAGAAGAAAGCAGCCCCTATAATCAAGCTGCGTAAACAGCGTCCAGCTGGAAGAAAACTTGGTTCCAGAAGAAAAGGTTTGTTGGTTGCTCTAATGGCTTCGTTATAATCGATCTGATGACTGCTATCTATTCAGAACCTGAGGAACCATCACTAGGTTATCCCCCAACACAATGGACCGAAGTATTTTCTCGTGCGGATGGAAAATGGCTACCAGTCGATCCCGTGCGAAACTTCGTGAATATGAAGAAGATATTTGAACCTCCTCCTCACGATAAACGTAACCGAATGGTCTACGTTCTGGCATTCGAAGAAGATGGTTATGCGAGGGATGTCACTCAAAGGTATGTGGACTAAGGCGTACCTGGAGAGTTTGACTGATGGCGTCCTTAAGATATGTTCGTGAGTTTACCAATAAGGCTGCCAAGGTTCGAGGCGGAAGAGGTCAGAAGGAATGGTGGGAGAGAGTCATGCGTATCTTGGCAAGACCTTATCGATTGGTACGTGGAAGAAACGTTAAATTAGCCTTCGCTTTCGTTAAACGAGCCCTGTGCTATAGCATCGTGATGATATCGAAGATGCCGAATTAGTTTCAAGGCAGATGATTGAAGGCATGCCAACATCCGTGGCAGCATTCAAGGACCATCCCATGTAGGTGACTCTGCCGCATTATCAAAACAAGGATCATAACCTCTTTCGACAGCTACGTCCTCGAAAGGCACATATTACGAGACGAAGTCCTTCATCCTCGCGTTGAGATTGGTCGATTCCGCGGCGAGCCTGTTTTCGCTCGCGAGAATGTCATTTCTGGGCTAAAGACCGCCGAGAATTGGATGCGCTCAGGACGGGTCGTAAAAGAAGGTGAACAGGCTTTGAAGATGGTTAAGGTTCGCGCCACAACTATCAGCAAAAAACGTGCCATCGGAATGGCCGGCGAAACTGCAAGTGGTACTGTTGAGGGTGACTCGGAAGCTATGCAGGGCATGTATACCTTTAACCAAACAGAACTATACCGACCTCCTCCGGTTGTTAATGTGCGTTGTATCTCTCCTCACCTATTCATCGTACTTGGGCTGAATTGTTTTACTAGGGCAAAGTTCCCAAAAACGACTTTGGTAATATCGACCTCTATGTCGATTCGATGCTTCCAGCTGGCGCAGTATATATTCCTCGTACGCATCACGGCAATGTGTGATTTCTTTTCTGCTAACGATTCCTTTAGATAAGGGTGCCGCAAAGATTGCCAGGGAACTTGGATTTGACTATGCAGAGGCGGTGGTATGTTTCGTAGAATACTATTGCGACTGCAGATACTGATAGCTTTGCCTTCTAGACGGGCTTCGAATTCAAGAATCGACGTGCGTTCCCTATTATCAATGGTATTGTCGTTGCTATGGAGAACGAGGCTGCCGTGACGGAGGTAATTACCTTCTTATCATCAAAGTTCCGTCAGGTACTAAAGACCATACAAAGGCGTATCTCGAATCTGCCCAAGCTGCCGAAGAGAAAGAGCGGATAAAGAAAGAGGAGCGTGTTCTCAAGCGATGGACAAGATTAATTCACGGCTTGCGTATACGAAAGCGGTTACAGGAACAATATGCCGGGGATCCTTCAACTGAGGAAGTTCATCATGGTGTTGATAACCGCGAGGTAAGATCTCTGCTCATTTTGCAGCATTGCATTCCTAAGGCAAGAACTAGGATGTCGATATGGAGCCTGAAGCGGGAGGTTTCTTGTTAGAAACCGCGGATAACGTCGTTGAAGCTTATTCACTACCTAAACCGGTTCACATCATGGATCCCTCTTCTAGCAAGCAGGTCACAGCAGGAGAAGAAGACAAAGATATGCAGCCGTTCGATAACGAAGCATTTCACCGATTTACTTCTGGAATACTAGAAGAAGAAAACGTTGACGAAGACATGGAAGAAGTACAGCCTGCCTTGCCTGTGCGAGGTCTAACAACCGGCGTTCCTAAAACCATGCAAGAACTGGCAGAGGCTCCTGATGCATTTATGGCGACGGCTGAACCTGAACAGCCACTGCCGCCCCCGCAAGCAGCCGCACCACCCCCAACAAAGATAGCAGCGTCCAAGCAAAAAGGAGGAAGAAAGACACGACAAACCAATGGCAATAAAGCTGCTCCAAAAGCCAAACCAACGCAGATACGATCAACACGTCGTGGCAAGAAACGTGCAAGGTCACCGTCCAGTGAGGAAGAAGCCGAATTGGAGGGCGATGACGGTGACGACGACGGCGATGGCAAAAATACCCCGAAGCGGTCAAGAGGAAAAGTAGTCCCTACTCCTGCTCCGAGCACAAGTACGAGGACACTGCGAGCACGGAAACCGAAACCGGAGGAGATAATACGGCAGGAACGGGAGCTCGAGCTTGCTTTTCGCAAAGCAATTGCAAAATAAGATTGTATTTTTAGATATATGACACCCTACCATAATGTAATATGTAATATTCATTCAAGATCCAATTCGTCACTCACTAGTATCGTTCCATTCATCTTGGCCCAATCACCGCATAATGATACGTGACGTCACTCCTTGGTCCAAATCATTGCATTGAGTATAGAGTAAATACAATAGGGTAGTGCCATCCGTGATATGTGGCCTCTTCATAACCTCTATATAACCGGAATAGGGGGAGTAATTCGTCTCTAACACTCCTCGCAAAACAGGGGTGACTACCCACAGCGTGTGCAAGACGGGCTAAATCCAGGTATTAGGAGTGCTATATTGCTGAAATCTACCCTAGGAGGGCGTGGGTAATGCCATGGGATCCGCAGGCCTACAACTTGACACCAGTGTGAACGCAGGCGATGCCGCCCCATTGATTTTGCCATGCCTTTTCGCCTTTGGCGGTGTGGAATCCTGCATCTCTGATCATCTGTGCGAAGTCTTCCTGGGAAGGGAATTTACGGATTGATTCTACCAAGTATTGATAGGAGTCGCGGTCAGATGCAAGGATGGAGCCGAGAATTGGGATGACGGAGAATGAGTATGCATCATAGACTCTAGGAAAGGAATTAAATATAATATGGTTATAGATTGAATTTGGACATACTGTGCAAAGAGGGGGTTGGTAACCTTGCTAAACTCTAAGCAAGCAAAAGTTCCTCCAGGCTTAAGCACCCTATACGCTTCCCGCAGAACATCTGGGACTGAGGTGCAGTTGCGAATACCGAAAGCAATAGTATAGAGGTCATATGTATTTGACGGAAATTGTTCAGGAGACAGCTCTTGCGCATTGCCCACGAAAAAATTAACTTGCGGAGCTGGCATAACATGTTAACACTAAAGTCATACCATCAACAAGTCATGAATCCACTCACTATTATGATACATCGTTTTCCTGAACCGCGTGCGACCTTCTTCCAACATGTTAGGATTAATATCCACCAAGTCTACACTCAGGTCACGATCCGCATGTTTCTCCCTTGCCCAGTCTAAAATCCGAAGGGCAATGTCTCCCGTTCCACCCGCGACATCAATGCACCGTGTCTGCACTCCGACTTTTGGGTTTCCGGGATTCAACCCAGAGACAAAATCGTCCTTCCACAGGCGGTGCACGCCCATGGACATTGCGTCGTTCATGACATCGTAAGACGTCGCAACCGAGGAAAAAACGCCCTTTACGAGGTTCTCCTTCTCCACCGCCGGGACTTCCTTGAATCCAAAATGGGTCGTCCCATCTGGCTTGGATGATGAGTATTGTCGTTTTGGGAGTTTTTGGATACCAGAGAAAGCCCTCCTTGTGACGACGCGCTGCATGGCTCCTGTGAGAATGAGGGAGAATTCGCGTGACGTAAGCACTCCTAATTGGCTCGTGAGTGGTCAACGACGAACCACTCACCTCAAGGCTTCTCGAGGGAAATCCTTAAATAGGGTAAACGTTCGTGGTAAGCCCCATTTCCTGACTCCCTCCTTCTCCTAACGCACCTCTCTTTCTATGGAGTCCGCAGGAGTCCCTCAAGACGCGGCTTACACTCCTCGAACACTCGTTCTTTGTTTCGATGGTACAGATGGTTCATATGGAGCAAATGTACGTCGGATTTACCCCGCAGGCATCATTCGATTTCGGACTAAATTGACAGCTTCTATCCCTTAGAATACAAATATTGTCAAGTTTTTCAGCTTACTGAGACGGGACTGTCCTGAGGAACAGAGTGTCTATTACCAGGTTCGAATAATCTTCTTCTAACGAATGGGATAGCAATGAAGTAACCTGTTCGGCGTTCCTACAGCCTGGTGTAGGGACCTATGAAGCTCCGGGGATCATGGGGACGATTCGCCAAAAGATTGCCATGCTCACGGACTCTGCGTTCGCCATGTATCTCGATGCCCATGTAGGGAGGCCATTATCCATATGGTTTGAACATTGACTTATTGATTGAATCATTTCTCGTTCAGGTCATGGGCGGGTATACCTATTTGATGGACAACTATGTGGACGGCGATCGTATATGCTTATTTGGATTTTCGCGAGGAGCATACACGGCGAGGGCTCTTGCCGGGATGTTGTACAAGGTGAGTGGCATTTACCCAATGTTGCATCCGTTTTTTGAATTGAAGGTGTTGTAGGTTGGATTATTGCCTAAAGACAATACAGGTGCGTTATTTACGCCACAAGGGTGGCGGCGAGACATCAATGACGTCATCTTCAGAGCAGATAGGACTCGCATACAACATGTACAAAGGCACCAGCAAGTCCAATGCGCAACTCGCCACTGGATTCCGCGAGACATTCTCAAGATTAGTCGAGATCGAGTTCCTAGGCTGTTGGTATGTCATCGTTATTGGGACGCGAAGTTCTCCCATGAGTGCATCAGACCAGTCAGTGACT
Source organism: Sphaerobolus stellatus SS14 (assembly GCA_000827215.1). NCBI lineage: Eukaryota > Fungi > Basidiomycota > Agaricomycetes > Geastrales > Sphaerobolaceae > Sphaerobolus > Sphaerobolus stellatus. The sequence continues at coordinate 5,100 of KN837081.1, forward strand.
TTGATATATGTATAGGGACACTGTTTCAAGCGTGGGCGTCTTCTGGGGACGACATCTTCCCTTCTCAGCAAGCACGACCATCATCAAACGTTTCCGCCATGCGATTTCACTGGACGAGGTTCGTTTCGTTTTCCTCCGCAGCTCCATCTTCCAACTTCCCTGCCACCGTGACCTGGCACCTCTTCTCCCATATACGTCGATTTCTCACACATGTTTGTCCTTTCTTCACACAGCACCGTGCCAGGTTCCAGCCAAATACATGGCATCGGGACGCACCTAACAAGTCATCAGCGAGTGGCGATCCCGAGTCTGGAACGCTCTATCCCTCCAGCGCAGACAAGGAAGGACTATCACAGCCAAGCGCAGGCCCAACCCAGACCGATGTCCTCGAAGTCTGGTTCGCAGGATGCCATAGTGGTAAGTACATACATCATTTCTATTAATAACCTCCGCAAATCCCTCCTGACTCCTGATAAAAATAATCTGACATTATTTTATTTTATTTTATTTTTGAACAGACGTCGGTGGCGGCGCGACACCCTCAGACCAAGTCCATTGTCTAGGGAACATTCCCCTCCGCTGGATGCTCCGCCAAATCGTCGAGGCCCAATGCGGGATTCAATTCGACTCGGACGCGCTCACACAGATGGGGATCCCCCTCAGCATGATTTATCCTGTGGCCACTGTCATGAGCCGATTTGCCCGCCCTGAAGTCAAGGTCAAGGAGGGAAAGAACGATACCACTCGCAGCAGCAACGTTAATATGCTGTCTGCACCAGAAACCTCAGGGCCTGCGAGTGACCCTCTGTACGGGCCCGAGGCAGCCCAAGCTGACATGGAAGACGCGACGCAGGCGATCAATGATGCTCTCGTTCAGCAGAAAATATGGTGGCTCCTTGAGATTATCCCGTTCCATCAGTCATGGCAGGATGAGAACGGGCGTTGGCATAATGCGTGGAGGTGTGTCTTTTTTTTTCAAAATCAAACGATGAGGAATTGTCATTGAATAATGTGATTTTCTATTTTTTTTTCCCCTTTAGATGGAATCTAGGCCGCCCAAGAGCAATAGCGACGAACCCTTCCAACCTGCACGTGACGGTGCAACAGCGTATGAACAACCCTAGTTTGAAGTATACGCCGCGCGCGGTTTGGAGAACGAAGCCTAGTGCGAATTGGGTCGTTTAATTCAATTCCATGACGTCCATTCAATTTTAAGCGCATATAGGCTAACATCGGACAACGTATTGCTTCCTTCATTTTCATTTTCATTTTCTTAATTGCTCCCTTGCTTCTGCGACTCACTCGACTATCGCCGGAAAGGGAGAGGTGCCCTCAGGCTGAATTAGTCACGGATGATTATTCGGTATTCCATTCTTACTCACTCACTTTACTCTCCCTCATTTTCCCCCTTACGACGATTCAATGATTGACGACACTTACTCGCATATTCACGACTTTCATGATCACGATGTACTACTATTTACCCGCAAAGTTTTCTCAATACCATTATTTGTACTACCACGTGTTTTCAGCGTGCACCGTGCCATCTTCCCTCATTAACATTCCCATACTTACTAACACCTACCTACGTATCCACATTTTATTCGCTGTCAACGGACACCGTGACTACCTATCAAAAATTTTCTGCCTCTCGATGGCGGTCCGTTAACCTGTGCAAAACACACGATAATCAATCAATTCGCAGGGAAGAGAGGGAAGAGGGAAAAGAAAAGGACATCTCCTTCCCTTATCCGTATGCGAGGTATACGATAATCATCCCAGCAATTTATTCCGCGTGCTGTACCTTTTATGCGACCCTTCCAATCCCGTCTATATCCGAATGCTAATGATTGCAATATTCGACGGCCCTTCCAGACCCTCCGAAGGCTGGTTGCTGGAATCCCCGTCCAATTGCATCGGTGGGCTTTGAGTGGAAATTCCCACTATGACGTCGCGTTATATGAAAAAAAAACGTAGACAGACTCGGATTCGGACTGGGACATCCGGACGAGGGACCCCGTCTCTCCGTATTGCCTTTGACTCTGTGTCTCTGAATCGCCTCCGCTTGTGAAGCTGTACCCGTGTATGCATTTTTTAGACATATGCATAGGCGACCACAACCACAGGTAACCACTTCTCCTTAATGAGCAAGCCATAAACCTGACAGTATGGAGTGCAGCAACATGGAGTGCGGCTGTGCATTGAGTCTTTGGATCACCGGTGGACGCGCGAGTCCCAAACCCAATGGCACTTTGACAAGGACGATCCAGACCGATGGACGAATGAGCTGCTAGATCCATCCCGGGGGGGCTCTTGAGAAAGTTGCCTATTGCGAAGGAAAGGCTCTTCTGTCCGGTACCCGAATTCCGGAAATTATCGCAAAACTTTAAACTGCGTGATGTCGATGAGTCCCATCGTGAATTCCAAATGACGATCAGGCTCTGTCGAGTTCACCAGGCCTTTTAGAATTTGCGAGCGTACCTGAGAAAATAATGCTGCAGTGAATAATATATTTATATTTCCGGGTATATTTATTTATGTGATCAGGGGAGGAAAAGTAAGGGGAGGGGAATATATGATGACAGCAGGATGAAAGCAGAAAGCACGGCGGAGAAGACAGCTAAGTATAAGCGAGCAGAAGAAAGAAAAATCAAAACAGGATAGGAGGGAATAGTACATAGGAGGGGAGATCGGATAGCGGGTAGATGCTATTATGTGTAAAAAAAAAAGGAAAGAATGAAAGGAAGGGGAGGAAGGGCAGCTAAAACTACAACTAGTAGATAGATAGATAAAAAACCTAGGCTTGATGATGATATGTTACAACACGACACGACCACGATGCCCATGCTAGGATATAATGAAGATGAAGGAAAAAAACGTTCCGACCGGAGTAGAAGGGAGAACAAAAGCCCGATATAAACAAAACAAGAAAACCAACCATAACCAAAAAGAGAAGAAAAAAGAAACCCCGGATCCACACGCGCGGCAATCAATCGACATAGAAGATCAAGGAGCAAGGGATAGGCATCGGGCTGTCACTCGGTGTCAACGCGCAGATCCGAGGAGACCAGGGAACTATCAGCCCTCATCCGTCCTAATCTAGAAAACGCGTACGCCGACGCCAACGCTAGAATGTCGACGCCGACAAGAACAAACATCAACGCGAACGCCGAAGAAAACAAACATCGACGTGAATGCCGAAGAAAACAAACATCGACGCGAACGCCGAAGAAAACAAAAGCAGGAAGACAACAGAAACAAACAAATAGCAGGCCACGAAACATAGAGCCAAGGACACCGGGCGGCGTCAAAATAAACTCTTGTATCCGAATTGAATTGACCCAAGCTCGGATTCGGATTCAGGATTCGAGCTTCACGAGTATTTGAATAAGTCGTGTGACCTCAATCGTCATGAACAACCGCCTTCCTTAACACGACGATAAACCCATCTGAATGCGCCGAGAAGATTGCGTCTACATTTAGTAAATCTGTGCGTCGTGGTGCTGGTGCTGGTGTTTGGTTAGACCGCCGTGAATTCGGACTCGTAGGAGAGCGGTCGTCGTCGTCCTGGTCGTCCTGGCGCGGGGAGTCCCTTTCGCGTTCGTCGCGCGTTTGGGCGGCGGCGCGGGTGCGATCGCGATCGCGCCGGGAGGCGCCGTTGCGGCGCGTGCGGGTTGCGCGACTAGAGGGGTAGGTTAGAATGGGGTGAATAAAGTGAGGTGCTGCGTGAGGTAAGGTATGGAAATAAGCCACCTCGCCACATCAAGAACACCCCCGCATCAAAATGCGGGGAAACTCCACGCAGAAGAAGAACTGCGCCCCCAGACGGGGAACAGAAGCAGACGCGCCACAAACGCAAAAGGCTGAACGTGAAACCACTCACCCAGCACCCTCCGCGCTCACCCTCCCCAACAGACACATCTTAAACGTCCCAAACACGAAACCCCCGTCCGACGGCGTCCCCTTGTCCGTCACGCCCCACCGCTTCGCAGCATTGATCCACTCCCTCACGCGCGGCTCGTCCTCTATGCACACGAAATCATAGAACGGGCGGTGCCGTACGCGATCTGGAGGAATGATGCAGTCGTTCGTGCAATACATAACCGGACACGAGTCGGAGAACCGATTTAGAATCATGCCGGTGCGTTCGGAGGGGGTGGGGAGGTGGTCGAACATTTCCTTGTAGGTCATGCCTGGTGGGATGGCGGGGGGCGGGGCACGACGCGGACCGCGTTCGTCCCAGCGCTGTTGTTGGTTAGCGGGTGAATATAATAGACGGGTGGCAGGGCACGCACGCGGAATTCGAGCTGGCTGTCGAGCATGGAGGGCGTGCAGATGGTGACTTCTTGGGCTGTTGCGGCGGTGTGGAGGGCCTTTGCGCCGGGTCGGGCGAAGGAGATGCTGCCTATGAGGGCGTTGTAGACCATGGAGCGTTGCTGGGAGGGGTGAGCGGGGGAAAGCAACGCAAGGGGGACCGGCTCACGATGACGCAGGAGACGTAGGCGTCCTCTTGGTTCTGGACGCGGAGGTAGGCTACGGCGGCGGCCTTGTCCTCGCGGATGGTGTCGCTGGGGAATGAACGTGAGCATAAATCACGAACATGGCGGGACGACTGACTAGTGGAGCTGCTTGACGACCTCGACCTCGTCTGGGTGCATCCAGTCGAAGGAGGACGTGCCGAGGACATCACCGGGTTCGAAGCCTAGTACGGGTAAGCTGATGCGGGGCCGGAAAGAGGACAGACATACCCAGGACCTCTGTGAGAGAGGGAGACAGATAGAGCATCTTGGCCTGCGCGGGTTACATCATAGCTTGGCAGAAGGACGCGACGCTGCTCACCTCAGGGCTTAGATCGTGGATGATGACTGCGGGGGGTCAGCGGACGCAGCGACGAGGAGCAGCACACGCACTGTAGGAGACGTTCTCGGTGTCGTCGTCCATGATAGTATGATTGGGGGGTCGGAGGAGGAGAATGGGAGAAAAGGGTTGTGAATTTGAAGGATCGGAGGGAGGCTGGCATCTGGATTGAGATCTTGTGGTCATGGCTTTGGATTTCCGGGACACGACCGATTTAGCTGCTCTCTGACGGATGGCATGGCGCTACTAGTCACATGTCACACGGCACCCTCCGAGCGCCCGCCGCTCGATTTCGTCTCGATTTGCGATTTGCCCCCGCCACCGTCTAAGCTCATGTGGAGTCGCGCAAAGAACATCGCCCCCGGCGACACCGTCGTCCTCTGGCTCACCCGCGACAACCTCCACATCATCACCGTCACCCCGGGACAGGAGTACACAGGTCGCTTTGGCACCTACCACCACGCCGACCTCCTCGGTGTCCCCTACGGCTCCAAGGTCCCCGCCCGCAATGGCAAAGGCTTCCTCCATGTCCTCCGCCCTACCCCAGAGCTCTGGACCATGGCTCTCCCACATCGCACACAGATCCTCTACCTCGCCGACATATCCTTCATCATGTCCCGCCTCGCCATCCGCCCGGGCTCCCACGTCCTCGAAGCAGGCATGTCGTGCCATCCATTCCTGCGTCCTCTGACTGACCGAGTATCCACAGGCACCGGCTCTGGCTCCATGTCGCACTCCCTCGCCCGCACAATTGGGCCCTCTGGCCGTCTCTACACATTTGAATTTCACGCCCAACGAGCCCTAAAAGCCCAGTACGTCACGAGCCCTCTATTCAGTCTTCCGCTCCTAACACGTCCATAGAGAGGAGTTCCTCCAGCACGGCCTCGCAGAGCGCATCATCCTCAAGCACCAAAACGTGTGCAAAGACGGGTTTGGCCTCTCGAATGCCGTCGACGCTAGTAAGCCGCCAGCTTCGTGTGTATCCGCCCCATCTGACCATGCGCTATTAGTCTTCCTCGACCTCCCTATGCCCTGGGAGGCCATAAAATCAGCCAAAGAAGCCTCACGGGTACGCCCATAACCATCCTTCCATACAATCCCTCATACCCCCTTTAGAAAGACCGCACCGTCCGGATATGCTGCTTCAGTCCATGTATCGAACAGGTCCTCCGCACCGTTTCCGTTTTGAACCAAGAGGGCTTCACTGGTGCGTCATACCAGCTCTTTTCAGGAACGGGAAACTTATAATACATCATGACGTGTATAGACATAGCAATGTACGAAACCCTCATCCGCCCGCACGACGTCTTCGTCCAACAGCCCACCGAATCCTTAAAAGAAGCTCGGGAACGCCTCCAAGCCGCCGAACAAGCAAAAGAGGACAGGAGACAGCGGCAGATCGAGCAGTCGAAGGTACGGAAGGCGGTAGAGCATGCGGCGAAGGAAGGGGGAGCGGAAGGGGAGTCGTCACAAATGATCGGAATTGAGACGGCAGACGGGGCCAAACGAAAGCGCGAGCCAGAAGGGGAAGAACCGACCGTAGCTGCACCCCCGCCGCCCAAGAAACCCGCACACATGCCGAAACAAAGGCAAAAACAAGAGGCTAAATCCTCTCCCCAGCCTGAAAAGGGCGTTGTCTCGCAGCCTATAAAGGAAGTAAGGGGACATACGTCATACCTCACTTTTGCGGTACTTTTGCCTTCTAATGTGCATAATCCCTCCGCTACTGCAACAACAAATCCCACGTCGAACGGTTCGAATCCATATAACGCGGCACAAATTCAAGCATTAGACTCGTTACCGGATAATATCAATGTGATTCCTGAGCCGGAGCAGGAGCAGGAGGATTATGAGATGGGTGGGGAGGATGGTGGGGTGGTAGTTCCAGGGGTTGCGTTAGGGGAGCCTGTGGTTGGGGAGCTTAGAATTGGGACGGCGGAAGAGGACGTGGTGAGTATTGATCCTGTGCCGCCTTATCTTGCGTAGGGGGGTTTGGGATTAGGGTATGATTAAAAGCAAGCAAATTTAAAAGCAGCAGCAAAATACGCTCAGTCATTGGACTGGCGCGTCGATCTCTAGACTCTCAGTGGATTCAATGTTTACCCCCAGTCACTCGGCTCTACATACTGTATCTTTATTGCATTTTCCTTTCTTTCTGCTCTTTCGGTTGGAATACTGTATAAGTATTTTAAGGGTATAATTACCTAGAATGTTCTGTGATTGTGTTCACAATGCATGGACTATGACGTTCAATTGATGACTTCAGCGATCACTCACTGGCTATTTTGTGTTTGGTACGCATTTCTGCAATCCCCCCCGCCGTCTTATGTGTGGATTCAGAGTTACCACTTAGTCAATAGGCCAACGTGGCGAGTAATATATACCCAACTTCGATGAGACGTTTCTTATTGGGATAACATTTTTTTAATCAGTGCATTATTTAGTCACCTCCCTCACTCACTGGGCCTTACTCAGTCCCAATTAAATATACATTATTTTGCTTAAAGCTATTCCAACACATCCTCTTTCTTTCTTTTTTACTACTTCGACTCCCGTCAGCAGCTGCCACGACCAGTCGCCGCCGCCGTATCGAGCGCTCGAGATCGTCCGCCCACACGCTTGCTCAGCACACCCACATCGAACCGCATCGTAATCTCACATCTACCCATCTAATCTATATCTAATTTAACCTCCCTCCCTCCCTCGGGTGAAAAAAATTATTTGAGAAGGGGTTCCGGATTTTTTTATATCGAGGTGCGCAGTGAGGCTTTAGTTTGATTGGAACCGGCAGTGGGTCGGGGTGCGGTGTTGTCAGCGTACGTGTTTGTATAAAGCAAGTCATTTATAAGCTTGAAGCAGTATATAGCATGTGTCCTGATAATCCGGGGAAGCTGGACATCGGATAGCGAACAGCGGACTCGTAGGGATTTGGGGGTTATTGGGCTACTTTGTGGTCTCGGCTTGCTAATGTGTACGCACGCACGCATGCCCTCGTTTATAGAGCGCATGGATGTGTACGGTTATCAGAGGAGCGTGATCCGCCTTTTCGTTTCGTTTCTTTCTTTCCTTTTCTCCAATTCGATTTTGATTCGATTTATAACCTCGTCTATCAGAACAGCAACGGCAACAGAATGAGTCGCGATCGTGCGGCGTGTGGTGTAGAGTTATTGATACTATTCTGATTCTGATTTTATCCTGATGTTTTTTTCTTATTTTATCGCCGATATTATAGGTTAAATCGTATCGTATTGTATCGTATCGAACGAGGCCTTGAGATCAAGCTATTCTCCCTCTCCGAATACGATTAATAGATTGACACGATACGATACGGGTGCAATGCACGCTGTACGATTAATTTTCCCGGTCAATATACCAAGCTCACTACACCAAATCTACATACCACACCGTGAGTCTCACTATAAATTTAAATTGATTCACCCTACGACTGTATTGAATGCCACTAAAGTCGATCTTGGGCCTATAAGTCTCGGAAACTTTGATTTGACCCTCAATTGACGACCTCCCGTTCACCAATGACCATAATGGATGGGCCATGGCGATGCCGGGTCGACCTAAACTCGAAGAGCGTCCCCTCTAGCCCCTTTCCTTGGTACAAGTGAGACCCCCTGCCAATGAGCGGAACCCCTGCTCCTGCGACTCACTATAAGCGTCCGTCTTGTCAAGTGAGTGGTGTTTGTTGTTAAGGGGCTAGGCCACTGACCACTGACGTGCACTGACCTACAACTAGCTGCTGCTGCCAACTGGACTCTCGAGTCTCAAGCTAACTTTTTTTTTTTTTTTCACCTTAGGTTGGGACTGCTGTTTTAGGGGGTATATACTAATTAAGGCTTTACAGCGTCCGGGAATCTCGATGGACGACCACGCGCGGGATAGATGAATCTCATCCGAACTCGAAGCTGAGTCGGCTCTTTTAAAACATAATACATTCCCTGAAGCTCCTCCGAGTCGTTGTCCGGGTAGTCTGTCCCGTCGTCCGGGCACAGATAAATCTTCAGAGGAATCGACTGTCGGATGGTCTCAGTGATGGGACACTTTGAAAATCTTTTTCGCCTCTTATTAAGGCAATATTATCCGGGACGCCACCTCCACATATTAGTACGCATTATTATTAACGACTAAATGTTATAGAGGCATAGTATGATAAGGCACAACGACTGTTTGTTTGTTTGTCTGTCTGTTTGGTTTATGCGAGTCCCCATTCAGAAAAGTCCTGAACATGAGTTGAGCCTTCACCATTAGTCAAACCTTAAATATTTTTGACTCACCGTCTCTCGTATCTTTGGTACGTACGTAAGTGTTTAAACTTGGCACTAGTGATAAGTATTCAATTCTTCACGTTTACCTCAGTTTCTTCTCTCCTTAACCAGTTACAGTATGAAGTCGATCTGTGTGCATACTTTGGCTTCGAAGTTAACCTTGGCAGCGCGTGGCCTCGCGTCAGTCAAATCGCAATTCAACCACCATCGCGTTCATGTGTATTTCTTATCACAGATGGCATTGATTTGAATGCTGAAGCCTTAATCGGTAATAAGAATAAGGTCCCAAAGCGCTGCAAGAACACTGAAACGGACCTGGGTCGAATACGACCTAGTAGCATGGCATACCCGAGTGTTCAAGCGATGCGGATTTTAACGGTGATAATAATGATAATTTGACATCGATATCGCGATACCCCTTTCCTCCCTCCCACTAACTATTATTATAGCTTAATAGCTTCCTATCCCTGCACTCTCCACCGCTCTCCCGAGACTAACCCAAATCCGCAGAAAAGATTGTCATCTCCTGGGATACCTCATTGGGTGCTCGTCTGTCTACCTGACTACGACACTCTATCCGAGTCACCGATAGTCGCTGGCAATTCAATACAGGGCTATGCTGCTCTTATTATAAGATTCTAGATCATCTCCGACCTCGAATTCCATGAAAAGTAATAATGATGGTACCGGTAAACAGGAACCAACCAGTGTTTACTACATAGCCTTATACCTCCCAGACACCGTGACACTGTAACACGATTTATGCAGGGCTGGTCTGCCAGGAAAAGACGATAGGCCAGTTTCGGTAAGGGCTCAATCAGGGTGTTGTTCGATGTTCATGTCTCCATGCAGGGGTGCTATACAGGTCTGTTGCAAAACACTGATTCGATTCCTTGGAGCCTTTGACCCAGCACATATTATTCGCTCCTGAATCGCAACAACCAATTTATCAGTAAGCAGGGAGAGAGATTCACTCAATGAGGGGGGTTTACTCGGCCTGCCCCTTCCCCTTTTGGCTCCTGAATATACAGGGGATTGGAGGGAGAAAATGATGGTAAGTAGGGGCTGCACTTCGGAGCCCAATTAGGGCAGTTTAATATGTGTCACTGACATTGACGTTGACAAGCTTGGAGGTCATTGGGAGAAGTTAAATCTCACCCGGGGCATTCCCTTTATTTGGGGTCTGCTGCGTCCTTATGCAAGGCAGGCAATATGTATATGCCTTAATCCGCCATCCCTTCTAATTCGGGGAATTCTGTCCGTTCTCCCCGACATAAGTTCTTCTGGGCTTCTTTTCACCTCCACGTGCTGGAATTATCCCGAAAGTTATCTATATACGTCTTGCCAATTGCTGTGATCCGAAGCCTTATTGCCAGATCGGCAGCCTTTCCGAGACGATCTGCTGATGGATTGAATAGAGGGAGGAGTGATAGCTGCTATAGCACTTAAATACTTACTGTATGCATTGTTGTTTCTTCACGCATAATTTGCAATACCTTTGCGTGTATTCAATGTACTCCCCCGCAGTCTTCTTGGGTCTTGACAGCTCAGGAGGATCATGTGAGCATACGAGCACTTAAGTTAGTGATGTCCGAGGAACTCCCTGGTATCGATATTTATTTCTAGAAAGAAATATAACAAAAGATGTACCGCGCGCTGCAGTCCAGACAGCAGGTCAGATCGTCGTCGTCCGAACGGCCTAGCATTCCCGGCGCGGCTGGCAATTACAAAGGTGTTGGCGTCCATGCTACTTAAAGCTCTAGGTCACCCAGCAGATACAGGGTTGGTATCTGCTGGAGTCGGTATTTTGATGGATCCGGAGATGGATGTGTCTTTTTTATTTTTAATTGGCATGTTTGGCGTCGAATCTTTTCCTGCTTGAGTTAGTACCGTATACGACTCATTGTTGTCATGTTTTCGGTGAATAGGTGTGTTGTGGAATTGATAAAAGCCTTGGTAATCGAGAAGTGGATCCTTCTAGTTAATTATTACTTACTTATTCGCATCATGTTCTCGAGTTGCATTGAAAATTGGAGAAGAATGCTTATTAATCCTTTCGCTCTTGATCAACGAATCCCGCCTCATCAGCGTACATGGCTTACATCCAATCAGATATCAGATTCTTCAGCACAGGACACATGGAATTCGTCTGATAGCATAAATTCATGGTTCGGCACGCATATACATCGCTCTAATAATAATGCTCCCATATGCAATTGCAATTTGAATTGCCCACCGCCCAAAACGAGGCTGGAATCTTGTTAGATTTGTAATACTTAGAAAAACACACCAAACAGAGATAAAGAAAATTTTGCCCATTTGCAGAGCGAATATCAACGGCTGCAAACAACCCGTTGTAGTCGCGGGTAAACAGTTCTTTGAGTACCGCTGTGTCACCGTCACATTGAGGGAGAGCCATACACCACACCACATACAATTGAAAAACTCAAAATTTGGAAATGCTGAACCGGTGCCAAAGAGTGATCGTCATCTGTGCCTTTCTTTCTGTCGCCTATCTAGAAGATGCGGGGTTGAAAGAAGCTGATTGGGGATTGAGATGAGCTCGCTTAACTAGACGTTCCGTAGGTATGAAACAAGTCCGGAGAATTCTTCTAAAAGGGTGACGGAGCATTGACGATACGCATTAAATGGAAGCATAAGTAAGACATAAGCGGTTGGAGCCTCAAGGCGGATTGAATAACGGGGATTCCTTACTTTGGACAGGATGAGACGGAACCAGTCTCGGTGGGCGTTTGAAATAAGCGTTTGAAATGGCTTTGCTGTTGGACTTCTCGTTCGTAAGTTATGGATTCTGCCCGAGATGTCAATCGGTGTATGGGAAGGAAGATGATACACTGAACCGTATATGCCGTCACTTCATTAGATCTCGTAACCGGACTGCAACTGAATCTTCCAAATACCGATTCGTTCCTCGAGGTATTCAAGAGATGATCGTCTCTCCGAATGTGGCCTGGCTTTGACCAATTCCAATGGCTATTACCAATGAGCTTACAAATCATATCTCTGGCACTTCTTTTTACAATCCACCTTGAGAAATACGTGCCAAAATCGGGGAACGGAGAGAACTTTAGAGAACGTAGGCCATTACATCCAGTGAGCCGACTCCGCGACCTGGAATCGCCAGGCGTGTCAAATTCTCTACAAATAAAGAAGCCTCCTGTTCCCCGCTAACTTTCGCTACGATATTAGACGGAACGAATGAAAAAAAGAACAGAAATAACAAGCGGTCGCTGTTATCCAGAGTAGCTGAGGCGAAAGTAACTTGAGAGTGACAAGTAAACTTGTGATCTACTGGTGACGGGGAATGATATTCTTCAGGTTTTCCAGGAAGATGGCCTCTCTTAATATTCGACATCGCCGATAGGAGATTGGCTGGTAGACGACCTCCAGAATAATGGCTGTTCAAGGAAATCGGAAAAGCACGATGGTTTGAATTGGTCACAGTGCGGCGATGCCCGTATCCCGGTCCTAAATTCCTACCAGAGTTACCCGGATAATGCCATGTCAGACTGAATATATTACTGATGAAATTAGACTATACGTGGCTGAAGTGCCAGAATCCGACGTGATAGCTTGGTTGAAGAACTTCAGAGAAGATGGTATTTTAGTTGAGATTTCAATCTGAGTACGAGGCGGGAAGTACTTGTACATTACTAGTAGTAGTATTATACATCTATGACATGTTTTAGTTACACGTAGTTACCTATTATTAAAGTATTTTGACCGGCGATTTTGTTGGATTCAGTATGAGTTCTTGTAGATATTCAAAGAGATAGATGTCGATATGATTCTATTGGATAATTCACTATGCTACATTAAAGGATTTGGGTTAGTAATGCAGCAGCCCGACAGTCTTCGACAACAGATTAACTTCAAAAAGGAGTAATGGATAATCAGCGGAAGTAATGATATCATAATACATTCCTCAGTCGACTGGTCAACTCAATCTCAAACCATTCCTTGGGATAAGGGCCCTATTGGCCAAGACGATAGTATCACCTCAAAAGTTCATCTCAGACATGGAGAGGATCGGCGGGGTTGCGACAAGCAGGGCTCAACATCTTCCCATCGGCCGCGACCACATATTTGGCAAATATAACAACCTTGTAGGTATCCTTTACAGTAAAATAGTCAGAAGGAATTTCACTGATACAATAGAACGGAACTTACGTCCAGATTCACAGACATACAATAGTTATCCCAGTCAAGCTGCAAATGTACAAGCAGAAAGATGCCATTTTGCGGCGAATTGATTTTTGATCCTACGAGAGTATCTATTATTCGACGACCATAGTTTTACTCTTCCCACAGACTCTCATTGGACGGAGAAAAAAATGAGCTGCTTGAAACCTCGTATCGTTACTCTCGCCTCTGAGATTGCGGATACCAGAGATAACACATCCACCGTCACGATCACGAATTTCTGTCCTAAACCTATCTTCCAGGGGGGAATAGCGGTGTGAGACTCGCTGAACCCAAGGTTCGTCATTGAGCTCAATAGGTTCTGGTCATTGTACGACGTCAGTCAGCATACGTC
>KN837081.1:30064-41231 GCA_000827215.1 Sphaerobolus stellatus SS14
CAGCGCGCATGGCGGCAGGACTGTCCGGGCTGCGCAACCGCAATGCAAGAGTGACTAACAAGACCCTTCTCCGGGTCATCAAGGGCAACCTTGAGGCGGACCCACTTATTCTCGACGAGGAGGAGGATGAGAAGAATAGGATTCTAGCCAGTCAAGGTGTCGATGAGGAGGACGCAAACGTGAGTTCGTCGTCGCTGCCTCTGTGGCTCGCTGGGTGACGTGGTACCCCGCGATTCGCTGGCGGACTTTCAAATACAATCCGCGGATTGCTGACACATCCACAGGAACACCATCTCCAAGCTGCTCTTTCTGCGCATGCACACAGATCATTGACCGTTAGAACTGAGGCCGAGAAGACAGCTTTTATCCCTACGCCGGATGCGGCCGGCATTGTTGATAATTACGATGACCTTTACCCGCGCCATCGATATAAAGACCCCGCAACACATATACGATTCACAGATTCGATTGACGAGTCCTGTATTGGAGGACTTTCCGGCTCTTTTACCTATTTAATTGACGAACGTGACGCCGAATGGTTATCGCGCTATAATTCCGCTGTCAAAGGCGAAGGCACCAGTTCCGGCAATTCTTTCAGCAATGGAACAACCGTGAAGGCTCCTCGAACGACGTCCTCACGCCAGAACAAAGGCAAAGGGAAAGAATCTGAACAAAGCATTTCACAACCATCTGTCGAAATTGACGAAGATGTATTCGAACTTGTCATGGGGTTATTCGAGAAATGGACAGATGAACAGATATCTCCATATCTTCATCTTGTAGGCCATCCTATTCTCGTGCCAGAGCAAATATTAATAGATTTTTAGGCTCCCGATCCCGAACACTTTCCTGACTTTTCAGAATATCATAAATTCCTTAGCAACCCTCTTCCTCTGTCTACATTCGCAAGCTTTCAACTACCACCATATGTTCCACCACCAGACAAATTAACGCAAATTGCCAAGGCCATTTATCCATGGTGGCGAGAGCGACGAATAGAAAGGAAGGGCCAAAGAATCGAGCCGCAACTTCATGTAAGGCGATAGTCTCCTCATCGTTTGCCGCATCCTAATTGTTCGTCTAGGTCTTATTCCTTGAAGCTCAGGAAAAGGAAGATAGAGCTGGAAGCTCGCCATACACATGCTTCCGGAAACGAGATGCTAAACCGATGAGGAAAACACGAACGAACAATGTCACACATACCGAAAAGCTTACACGCCTTCGTACCGAACTGGTCGGTGGGCTAGAGTTGGCGCAGATGGTCTTGGAACGAGAGAAACTCAAACGTGAAGCCGCTCAAGTGAGCCAAACAATATGGCACAACAGAGAGGGTCTCGCCGAGTACATGAAGCAGCTCAACGCGACAGCGCCGGGCTCTATTCCACCGATGGACGAACATCTTCTGTTCGACAAGGAGCGGAAGCCTCGCAAAAGGCCGGAAACGGCGGCTGGGTATGTCATTCAGCCAATCCAATATCGGTATACTCATGCATTATTTATACTTTATAGGCGTATCATACTTGCTCCTGCTCGTCGGCATATGCGTCCGGACTCTGTAGATCCTCATTCTCCACTTTCTGTGACTGGGGATATGTATCATAACTTCGAAGAAGGTCAGAAATGGCCCACTTTGCGTTATCAGTCTATCCAAAAGGACATCGATAAGGAGTTGACGAGAGGCCGCAAAGAAGATGTCTTTTGGGAAGACAACGTGGATGTAAGCTGTGCTCATTGCTTCTTTTTGTCATGGCGTCTCATCAGCTATATAGCTACCTTACGTGACGCCGCCATTATCAACTGCCGATAAACACTTCAAGGTGCCACTATTGGATTCAACGGCTGCTACCCAAGCAACTCTCAAGCCTGATGGGGATCATCCTGCAAGATCGCGACCACCACGGGCTCCACAAGCCCTGCGATTGCGGGTGGGCCGTGGCGGACGGAAATATGTGGATCGGATTGGACGTACACCCCGTCAACACCGTTTATTAGAGCGTGAATGGGCAAATCATCCTCTCCGTAAAGAAGAGCTCGCGGAATCGCAGCAGGATACTGAGCGTTGGGCTTTCCGTGATTGGCATCCGCCGGATTCTCAGCGGTTTCACGCTCGACCTCAGCGACGCTTGGGTGAACTATACCTCAATCATCCGAGCGTATATGACGTTCCTGCTGACGTTACGCCGACCTCCGAGTTTGATGAGACGGGCTTTGGATTTGCACAGGACACTTTGGCAACGGAACCTCGACAGGTGTGGTTGCTAAATCGCGCATCCCGGGAGGACGAGGCTTGGAAGCCTACTCCTCATTTAGCTGTTGATCTAGACACTGCCGATCCCGAAGAGGCTGCTCGGAATGCTGCAGAGAGAGATCGAATTGTTGAAGCATGGCGAGGGAATACTGCAAGTGCAACTGCTGGAGGAGCCCTTGCACTGTTTACGGATGGTACCCCTGGGGGCGAAGGGGAGAACGGACAACTTATGGAGTCTCCGGACTCGGATAACTGGTCAAGACCTGAGTCTCGTACGGATTCGTTGGAGTATGCATGGCGAATGGAAGAGCGTTGGAGACATGATGCCGAGGGTCGTAATACTTCTGGGCAAGATGGCGAAGAACGGTATATCCTGGATAACTATCAGTCTAAGTATGTATTTGAAGCTTCATTTATTGTCTTGTTCTAATATTTTCAATTTAGATATCTACGGACCAATATTACGCTCCTAGATGATCATGACCACGAGGCTCTTGCCGTAGATCCACAATTGATCCCTCCTTTGCCATCGAAGCCAGACCGGTATCTTGATCATCGTTTACGTCTCCAGCATCAAGCACTCCCGCCGTTGTCGTCGGCATTGTTGCCTTCTTCTATACCCTATCGCCAAATACCCGTAACTACACCTGTATCATCACAAGCTAGTATTCCTCTGTCTGTGGCTGCTCAATCCCGGCCTGTGGCCGCAGACGCCAGTGTTTCCCATAATATCCCCTCATCATCTACTCTAAACAATGCTCAGACCGGGCCCGCGTCAGGTGGTCCCCCCGTGCAGAGCACCTCTTCCCCAAAACCTAATGGTGTCCACGTCAATGGAGGAGCGCGACTTCCACCTGACTCTGGACCGGTTATACGTGGCAACACCCCTATGCGGACGAAGCAGGCAGCCAACGGAATGCCCCTACCATATCAAATCCCTGGGTCCACGGAGGGTGCAGGTACTTCCGGCGACATTCAAATGAACGGCGCTGCTTCAACAGCACAAACCAAGGGCTATCCTGTCCTAAAGTCGATGCTTGGCAATCAGGCGTCACAAGCTTACTCGATAGGACAACCCTTGCCTGTGCCAACGGTCAATGGTGCTGCAAACGGTACTGGTGTGTCAGGAATCAATCATACCAACCTTGCCGCAAGCTCGGGTATGACGAACTTCCCGCTCAAGATGCCAGCAGCCCAGAAAACTGTGCGTCTGAACGGGGAAACGCATGTGGCCAATGCATCGGTCAACGGTCAGAATAAAGATTCCCAGAGTACCCAACCTCTCACGATCCCTCAGCTACCGACGTCCGGGGCATCTGCGGCTTAGATGCACCTTTATTGATCCTTTTGTATTAAATTATCGATCTTGCTATTTCTTTTCTTTTCTTCGCTATTCTGCACTCAGTACAAGGACTTTTGTGTACTTCAAGTAAATAGAGCATCGAGCTCGTTCATGGTTACATTTCTTTTTTCCCTTCCCCTTTCTCGTTTCTCGTTTCTGCTTTCGCTTTGTCATTGATTGTAGCTTTTCGCATGGATTATTAGCAAATACAGCCCTGCTCATTTCAAGTAAATTGTATAAGTAACAAGATAAACAAAAACTAATTGCCGACACAAGAGCGTTCAAGTGCAGGATGGTATAAGGAACATAAGGGAATAACTGCAGCAGGGCAATAACAACAAACGGAAGAATATGATACAACACAGAATAAACAGTAAGACAAATTATCTCCGCGGTATAGATAACGCAGAGTGGGGATGTGGAGCAGTATTAGAACGTGCATAAGAATTATCCGATAAAGCGTACGGCTGTGTGTTATCCTATAGTATTAGTAAGGATGGAAAGGGCTAGTCCGAAGGTCACTGACAGGATGGTGGTTAGCCGCACCATTAGCTGGTACATTATTCCAAAGAGGCCCTTGTGCAACTTGTTCTATCCGTGCTGTCGAAGCGGCATATAAACGCTGGACCTCATCCGCTTGTTCAAACGCATCTTCGTATGCGATGCCATACTGTTGAAGCCCACGAACGCACATGGCGACCTCTTCTCGACCGAATTCTGCGAGGAGCCTTCCTGCGCAGTATATGGAGTAGTGCATCACGTTAGGATCGAGGCGAAGGTAGCTGCTCTGGGTAAGGAGATCAGCCTGAAGAGAGGATATATAAGTTCACTAGCATGGGTAAACGCATTAAATTTCTCCATACCAAGCCAGCAATTCGAGAAGCTGCATTCAAAGCTTCTTTCTGGACTTTATCTTCTATGGCCGCAAACTCTGATAATGGATGGCTTCCCATGGCATTTCCGGGTTGCTTCAGCTCATTGGCTTCCCGTATGCCAACCTCCCGCAGTGTCTGGTACAGAATGATCCACATCGAGTGGTACGTTGCGTCTTGTCCACCTGCAAAAGGTATCAGTTTTCATTTAGTGAAGCACTCTTAATAGAATACTGAACACGCACATGCAGCAACCGCCGCTAAGAAGTCCCAGTTGCCGGTGTTTGGACCTGGCACGCCTACTTTCGAGAGATATTCAAGTCGCCAAGCGTCGAAATCGCGCATGATGGAACATAATACGGAATAAGGTATGCCTTCTATTTGGATGATGGGGCGCCATAGTTGTCGAGACATCTCTCGAGCGGAGCGAGCCATAGCATGCGACGCAGCATACCAGTTCTGGGAGGTTTTATGAAAATGAATGACCCAACATGGAAGATTAGAAAGATATACATACAAGGAACTATTAAAGTATATGTTCGTCATTAGATTGCCTGCAGGAACCATTGATGGTATCAGTTCTTACCTCAGGTCGTTTCACAGAGACTAATGGCTTCGAGTCGGAGGCCACACCTTCGGCGTCTGATTGGGCTATTCGAGTGATATCATGAGGATAGAAATCAATATTATAGTCGTTGTCTTCACTAGAGAACCGTCAATATATATGGAGAACTCTTAACGAGGATCTTACAGTGTAGGTTTCCATCGGAAATATGCGGAAGAGAAAGAATCTGCAAGGCAAGCTATCCACCAGGCATAGATTAAAGTATTTCGACGATCCGGTTCCAGAGATTGATGCAATACAGAGCGATCGTTTACCTGCATGAATCAGAATGTAGCAAGATCATTGCAGCAGACAGTGAACTTACTCGCAGGTGTAACAGGTGTCGTACAGCGCAGTTCAACCAAAACGCCCGATAACCTTTCGTACCAGTCAGATAAAAGGAAATATAATTGCACATATAATCAGCCTACCATCCGGATCACTCATATTATCTAAGAAGAGTTATGAACAAATTCATTATAGGTTCAAAAATGCACTTACGAGTATGCAATCCATCCAATAATAAACACGCAACAACGGCATCCACTGAGGGAACTTTGTGCACTTTCTCAGCTTCTGCGATTTCCCATGCCTTTCGTATTAAAGATTTCGCCAATCGACTTCGCTGTGCTCCAGTCACATCAGCATTCCGATCCATGAGAATGAGAGGATGTTCAGAGAACTTGGCACCCCATGCGAGGACAGCAGAAAAAATAGCAGGATGAACTGTGTCCTGCTTTTGGTGCATCGAGGACGGAGATGAAGCAGATGTCGAACCGGCTTGTGGGACGGGTGGCAGGGATGCCTCCAGTTGGGCACGGAATCGTAAGGGACCAATGAGGGCAATTCGAGTATGATAGATTTCGAAATAGACTTCGACTAGATCAAGAGCAAACCTAGACAGATAACAATTAGCCTTGTTAGCATGTGGCATAGCGAACAGAACTCACTCTCTCCGGAAGGCAGGATTTCGTAACTTCAGGCCGACTTCACCCCAATCATCGTGTAGATGCTGTTGTTGATAATCTGGTAATGCCCGGTATCCTGAAGTGAACTCAGGATAGGTCGAAGTAGGCCCAGGCGACAGCAAATACGCCAATAAACGTGAAGTTGGGGTTTCAGGATATGCCGGAGGAGTCGCTGACATCGCAGGTGCAATATAAGGAGGACCCGCAGGAGCAGACGTGTCTATTTGAGGGGTTAATTCCGATCGACCCTGACCCTGAAAGGCAGAATAGTATGGGGACAACGACGAAGACTGTTGAGGATCTCCTTGAGCATAGTTATTTATTCCCGCGTTTGTATCATTAGATTTACTGATAAAAACCCGTTAATATAGTCATGCACATCGAACGTAAGACGCACAAAGAATCTGAGAGCAGGGAAAGCTGGGTTGCGGCACTAGGGGGGGTTGAATAGATGAGCGCCTGTGAACCAAATAGATCGGTTCATAGATGCGAAAAGATGTGAAAGGAAATAGAAAGGAGTTTGTGTCAATTAGAGAAGAAATACGTACGTCATTTCTGAATTACGTCTCCTCGTACCCCCTTGCCTCTTCTTCTCACTGGTTTCTCGCTGAACATTAAACGTACACGCGGTATTTTTCGTCATACAGTGCTATAATGATATCAGCTATGCACCGAAAACGAAACGAAACTTGTCTATACTTGGCACTGCGTGAAATAGCCTCAGTTAGCTACCAACGTAGGTCAACAGGGAGATAGGGCACCTTTTCATGGCCTGAGGGCATTACACATTTGACCTTGCGTGTCCTGAACGAGTATGAAACGTGTTAATACGTGATTCATAAAGAAATTGGGACGTCGACGCGCCTGCATGCGTCACAGGCAATGTTCTGCTTCCGCTGACTTGAGTGAACGATTACTACAGGAGTCTCAGCTTGCATAGCCGTAACCGATAGGATTATATATTAAGTATTAAGAGGTGGTATAAGATGCTAAAGGGGGGAACGTCGAGGACGTTGAGGAGGGCGGGGAACTAGTAGGGGAGGAGGAGTAGATGAGAGCGAACGCGCGCTAATTTAATGCATATTCCCGATTCGGTTGTTCGGGACCGCATGGCAAGTGTCGGCTCCGAAGCACTTTAGACTTCGGCTGCACGTGGCCTGCCGACAGCTTAGTCCCTTCTTGTCCCTTAGGCTTCAGGCTTCGTGGTCTTTCCCGATTCTTCGTATTCACTCACTCTATGTCTCTATGTTGTCGTCAATCTATATTCATTGTCCCAGACTATATGGCTCGCTTAGGATTGGCTTCGTCGAACGCTTCTGACTCGACCTGATGCAGATTGGCAGAACAGAAGTTGAGCAGAAATGAGTGAGTCAACAGCATCTTGTAGAGAGATTGAGTCAAATAATAGATGCGCACAATCCATCCGACGGACTTGGACCACCATTTCTCCTGGCGGTCGACGTACCTCAAATAATAAAACTTCCCGCGAGTATAATCAGTCAATATCCTTTGGAACAATGTCTAACTAGCTGCGAGTTAATATTCCATTTTTATATCGATCATATCTTCACGAGAACGGTGATTCGCCAGAAGAGGGATGCCACTAATATCCTGAACTTTTCGCAGGTCGGCTGATCTGGTGCTTCCATATCATCCAATCATTCTCGAAATGACGGTTATGAATATCCGTCTTATTTCACTCGTGAAAATCATGGTATACGGCTTGGTCTCTCTCCACCATTACATCCATGTTCAACAACTTCAGGTCCGTTACTACCCCTTGGCTGCGTATTGTCTTGGCAGTCCGCTCGTGTGGTCCACGGAAATATTAATATTATGATGGTAGATGCTATGGCTATCCTTTCAATACCATCCAATTGAATCAAATTGAACGATAACCTTGCACAGCTGTTGCAGGAATAACTTAAAACTTTAAGGTTGCTGAAAGGCGATAAAGCAATTATCGGGCTGCTACAATCAAAAGGAGATTGTTGCAGCATTGATGTTCAATCACAAAAGGGAGTACAAGATAGGGCACAATCGATTATATAGATTGAAATTATTTTTTAAAAGGTGGCCGCCATTCAAAACGCAGAAATGAAGGCCCCTGGTCCCTGACAACTACAAGGTATATGAGCTTGAAGAAGTTGAACGCCTTTTCCTGGAGCCCCATGGTACCATTACATTATGCGATAAATTGAAGTTTCAGAGTCTTCCGCATGCCCTTTCCTCAGAAACCCTGAAAAACCACACTCGGAATGATACAGCACCTTGTGATGGTAAATAACCTTCAACTGATTTGGCGGTATGTTTATCAGTGGTTACGTGGTGTTTAGCCTATTGTACGGGAGACGGCTCCACTATCGCGCATTAGTCCAGGAGGCTGATGACCCAGCTCATGTAAGTACTGACAAAAGTATGTTCACAGTAGGTGAGGAAGTTCTTCTCCCTTCATATTGTACCACACACATACTTGGCATTCGCCCCATAGGACTATGAAAATAAATAGTAAGCATACTTAACTATTGAGATGATTTGAATAAAATATTATTATTTAGCGAAACCCTTAGAAGCTGGGACTCTGGGACTCCCCAGGAGAATCAGTGAGCCGCTATCGAAGCTGGCACGCAATTGGTCAGTGTGTCCCAAATTCCCTAAAACTCCTCCTATATAAGGGACAAGTATTTCCTAGGTAAGTAATGTGCATTGCAGTAGAGCCCCTCCAGGATCATCCTTACCTGCAATCCGCCCTAGCTAAATAAATCTAATAATAGACAGCGGACCTCATTATTCATTTCCTATGTAGATGATGTGCATCGAGTAATGAGTAATTATACTTAAAATTTTCAGCTTGTATAAATTTAACTTAGAAGTACTTACTTAGATATTCTGCGCAGTTTGTTTCCGATTTTGTGTTGTAGAGCTCAGAGGGTCAGTGACGATTGAGCGGGACCAATAAGCGTGACGCTGTCACATCTACTTTTTTCCGTTCGTCATGGTCAAGGTCCAAATTGTAGACGAGAAGGAGACCTCAAACTCTCCATATGCCGCCTCCCAATCCTCCT
Organism: Sphaerobolus stellatus SS14; assembly: GCA_000827215.1. Lineage (NCBI taxonomy): Eukaryota > Fungi > Basidiomycota > Agaricomycetes > Geastrales > Sphaerobolaceae > Sphaerobolus > Sphaerobolus stellatus. The sequence continues at coordinate 39,164 of KN837081.1, forward strand.
CGAGGACTTCTTCTTCAGTTTCCTTATCTTCCGTCTCTTCCGAAATCCCTGCAGAAGAGACTTTAGTTGACCGTCTTGCTGCCCTTGTGGATATCATCCCCCCAACCACCCGTCACAGCATTTCAACCAAAGTATCCAAGACAACTTCTTTCTTGTTCAAAAGCGGAAAGGTGCTTGGAAATATCGCATGGGTCATTGCAACCTCTGCACTGGTAGTCGGGCTGCCTCTGGCACTTGTTTTGGAGGACGAAGCCAAGATTGTGCAGCAGGAAAAGGAACAGTTGGCACAACAACAGGGTGCACAGGCAGTGAGTTCGGGTCTCTTGTCCCGGTGAAATCTATCACTAAACAAATTGCCTCGGGTGAATAGATGCTAGCGCCTTCAGTGTACCCTCCAGGCTCTGATCCCAACCTACCTAGGCCCCAGGGTGTCGTCCCTCCTGGATTCTAGATCGTATTATTGAGTTGTACCATACCTCTCTCTTCCTTGTATCAGTAAAAGCCGTGCACAATATCCACCCATCTCCATACTTCCCCACTCCAAAATGATCGCTTATAATATATGGCCTTTCTTTGCTTCCATATCTCTGTGCTGCTCAGAAGAAAGAATCGAACTAACGTAAGTCCTTGTCAGAATATCGACCTACTTCAATAACGCGTTTGGTACGCCTTGTTAGATCCGCGGCGCGCCCATTACCTGCGGATTCTTAGATTCTGGGTGCTCATACCATCGCTTGGAATGGGGTTCTAGTGAGTTCTACGGGTATCTTCCTTCTGATTCCCTTTAATAGTGTCATGGAGCATCTTTGAAACGTGTCAAAAACATATTCTTGACACTCGTAAAAATACTTTGTCAACAAACTCGGCATATCCTCCCCGCCATACCTAGCGCGGACGTCCAGATTCCAGAGCATTCCTAAATCCACCAACGAAGATATCATCCATTTTTTGCTTGTTAAGAAATACTTACTGTCAGAGAATATCCCGGGCCATTTCGGATGTGGTTTCGGATAGAAATGAGCCAGTGGACTACAGGGTTGAACGTTGAGATCAAAAACGAGTTGTGGTCGCAATGGAGATGATGAATTCCAAATTCTGATGAATTCTAATCTGAAGGTATCATTTCGAATTTCTCCGTCTCCGTCTCCTCGCCCTGAGTTAAGCTCTTGAATGATGTTCCATGCAGTAGGCCAGTTAAGGAAGGCTCTTACCTTTAGAATTCTCAAGTGTAATAGACTACTGGCAGTAGCCTTCCAGATCGAACAGAATTTACGCTGTTTTCCAATACTCTACGCCTATATGTTGTTTGAAGACATTCCTGGCCCCTGAAATTGAAGATCTTCTTTGTTTCTCCCTGTCGCGCGCCGGTTCAGGAGCTTCTTCTATTTGACAGTTTCCGAAGGTTATCCAGAATTAACCTATACAGTATTAGCACATCTCACGTATCTTTAAAGAACGAATGACATACTGCTTTCGTGTGCGTTTTCGTATCTTTATGGGCGTGCCGCCGTTCAAAATGACACTTTGCCTCACCTTGTTTAAGTATCTCCAACCCGGGTGTCATGGTAAGATCAGCCCCTGCATGACAGATGGAGTTATCTTTTTTCCGCCAAGATTTCGCGCGCACCGTTGCCTTTTCCCACCTTGTCCATCCAGCACGTAACAGCACGTAATATATCTGTGCTCTGGGATTCAGCTACTACATCAATTGTATTTGTCCGAGCCAAATTGTCAAGACGATGGACAATGCATGGACCAGCTCTATTGAACCAAGACTTGACGCATCGACAGCGAGTAACGGCATCACGTCAGTCAAGGGCGTCGATTACTACAAACCTTCCCAGAGTCTCTGGCACAAGTCTACTTTAAGCTCCAGTGAGCTCCCTATCATCATTCTCTACCTTCTAGCGGTGAAGGGGAGTACTATTCAGGGTACATTTTGATTGAAGAAGCCCCGAAAAGCGCAAAATTCTCGCCCATGAACCAACAGGAGGCTGGGGTATGTTTGGATATCGGGCGATCTTCTAGATCTTCGTCCGTGCATGGTTCGTTTCCAATTCAGCGGCTT
>KN837081.1:41964-52662 GCA_000827215.1 Sphaerobolus stellatus SS14
GTAGCCGTCCAAGTACAATGGTTAGTTGACAGCTCTGTTGGATTCGAAAAGTGATTTGAACACGTTCTGGCAGGTTCTTCGCTCATCGAGTGCTCGGATGTGAGTAGAGCTTCCAAAGGCATATTGGTTGACAATTAATATTAACTTCTGCCAATGTCAGTAACTGGCAGTTATATCCTGGCTGGTATAGTGGTATGCAATCCCCCATTTACTGGGCGATTTAGTAAAATTATTAACTGTATCATAAAGTTCATTATGGGCTTAGCTGTTGGAGGTTCGTTGTGTACTTTTTCGATTATATATTAACAGACACTGACATAATTTTGGAATGATTAGTCCTCGGAATAATCTCCGTTGTGAAATTGCACGTTTGATCGAATCTTTCCGCCGACTTAAAGCTCATATTTCCACATCTCTAGATTCGAAATTAAAATATTCCTTAAGCTACCGGAAGTAATAGTAAGTTTATTAATTCTTCGGAAAGTGCCTGGTCTGACATCATGGTTCTAGGGATTTATCTCGGCGACTTTGGTGGTCATGGCTGTAAATGACATTGCCATCACAATCATCTTATGCGTCTATTTAGCAAAGGCAAGAACAAATTTCAGCGAGTGAGTTCAATGGTCTACCTTTTTTCCTCTGGAATATTCTGTACTAAGCCTACTGTAGAACGAAGTCAGCCATACGGACCCTTATTATCTACACTGTCGAGACGGGTTTACTGACAAGGTTTGTACAGTGACAATTCTGATATTCCTTTCCATTAATAACGAGGGTTTCATAAGCCTTGTCGCCATTGCAGACGCTATATGCGTCCTTACAATGTCTCGTAATTGGATCTTCATTGGTAAGAACATCATCTCCTCAGCCAGCTTGAAATGTTAATTAACAACTATCTATAGGCATTTCATTTTCTCTCACCAAACGTGAGTCTCTATCTCAGTATTGAGAGACGAATATATAACATGTGAACATTATTAGTATATGCCAACTCCTTGCTCACAATGTACGTCATTCTATTTTTAATCGCTTCTACGCACAGGTCTCTGAATAAATACGGCAGTCTCAATTCGCGAAACTCATTAAAGAGTAAAGACGGGGCCTCAACTGGGCACAAATTCTCCACAAATCATGATGCACTACAGTCAATCATGGTCACCACTGTTCGAACGCAGGAAGTATCTTATTCGACATATCCATCAAAGGTACTTGTTCGTAGTATTTGATTAAATATTCTCTGTAACACCATCTCTTTGCTATAGCCCCTAGACGATAGTATCCCCCTCTCAGAATTAAAATCGGGTACTTACGGAGTACCCCAAGGTCTACCATCCTTTGTAATTTATCTTCTTTATTTAATTCATATTATGTATCCGCTAATTCATTTCGTGCTCAGGATGTTTGATGAGCAGCTGCGCTGCTTGTCAATCTGTATCAATAACCCAAGAAATCATTAACCTGATGTATTATACAAAGCACTGCGTCGGGTCGGCGGTGTTTAGGACTCTACATGTCACCCGACATTCGAGTAGGATTACGGAGAGTAGAGAATATAACCGTAAATTACGGCTAGCTCTGAAATTGACAATCAGTATGGCCTCGGGCCTACGAACGCCAAGGCCGATACTGTCCTTGCAGTGACCAGCTTGATATGATGGGCGTAGGCAGGAACGGTAGATGCACCCTTTTGCACCAACAACTGGACTCCGCAGTGCTAAGAGCAGTCTGTGGGATAGATTATGGCGGAGCACCGTCTCCTTTATAAAAGCGAAATTATGTTTGCAGCCCGGCAGTGTAAATATGATCGGTATGATGTATCGTCGTGACTGCGGACAGTTTGTCGCTTCAAGACTCGCTTGAAGGCTGCTTCTAAAAGCCAAGCCAAGTTTGAGCCAAGCACAGAAGAATACGTTCATGGGAAAGTTCAGCCATGTGTCTATCATTCAAGATGTTGTGAAATAGTATATCCGTATGCCCACGATAATCGTTCGGCGTGTTCATGTTGTGGACAAGCACAATGTCAATTGGTTTAGGTCGGCTCTGGTTTAGGCTAGAAATTTATCCTAAGTCGAAACTATCATGAATGTCGAAGAAAGAAAGCAGTATCACCGAAATTCTATGCAAGAAGATTCAGAGCATATGGATTGTCTGTCATAGTCTATTAGTACTTCAAGTGTACAGCCTTCCACATCAGATGATGTAAATGCATAGACCTGACAAAGACAATAGCGTTGAACAATGTTGAACATTACGTTGCATGGCTGAGAATAATGACCAACGGGACTTCTTCCTCTCCCGGAAATAATATTATCCCTACACTTTTGATCGTTCTCCGGAGAGATAACTTCGGGGTTGACCGCAGGGATTTTAGTAATCGAATGGCACGGCATTCTATTACACGTGCACCCATTTCTTTATATACTACAACAAATAAACAACCGGCTAACTGTAACTGTCACTTCAAGTCCACACATGCTCGAGTACAGATGACTTGCCAAGCCTCAGGCGTTTTTCCACACTGCTGTCCGCTTTTGGAGGAAGGCTTCCATTCCCTCTCTGAAATCCTCCGTTGCAAAAGTAGCGTAATAGAGACTTCTCTCGTAACGAAGGCCGTCAGAGAGAGGAAGTTGGTCGGCCTGTAGGGCTGCCTCCTTTGCCAAAGCAAGGATAGGCATACTGAAATTAGCCATCTTCTGGGCTGAAGGAGTACGTCACAGAAAATTAATAAGCAGTCAACGAGAGCAGTTGAATAAGTAACTAACCAGCAGCTATAGCTATATCAAGGAGATCATCAGGGGAACAAACTTTAGCGATGAGGCCCGCGTTTAACGCCTCATCACTAGACATAGTTTCCCCGGTCAGGATCATATTCATGGCCTGATGAGGGATTGAGAATCAGACAAGGAACAATCAAACAGTTAAAAACATCACAGACTTTGGCCTTTCCTATAGCCCTGAACAATCGCTGTGTTCCACCAGCCCCAGGTATTGTACCTAATTTAATTTCAGGAAGACCGAACATTGCGTTGCTAGCAGCGTAAATTGTGTCGCATGCCAAAGCAAGCTCCAAGCCACCACCTAGCTGTTAATAGAATTAAACATGGAAAAGAAACAAAAGAATATCGAAGTTAATCCTTACCGCATGGCCACTCACGGCGGCGATAATGGGCTTCTTAAAGGATGATACCCCTTCGGATATTCCCCTTAGATAGTCACCTGTGAAGACAGCAGGGAAAGAGAGTGAAGCGAGCTCTTTGATATCGGCTCCAGCTGCACAGCAAAGGGTCAATCAGGATCATTGCAAATTGCAGATCACGTACCCGCAAAAACCCTCTCATTTCCTGTAATCACGACTGCGCCGACGTCGGTTGCTGCATCGGCATTCCTCAAAGCAGATAGAAGGAGGTCTACGAGGGATGTCGAAAGCGCGTTCAGCACGCGAGGTCGATTCAGACGGATGACTAAGACTCGGGAATTTGGAGGCCTGGCTGTCAGGATAAGGGGCTCGGTTGGGGCCGATATGCTATTTCCATTAGGTCCACTACTGCTTGTAGTAGTCGTAGGTGAAAGTGAGGGAGCATTGCCAGAAGAGCCGTCTGAGAGAGTCCTGAGCGTCATCCTGACGTCTGTGCTGGCAGATTCTGGCTCTTTGGACATACTTCGGATGACTGGTGATCAGGTCTCTAGAGCGTAGATGACTTGAAATAGCGAGATGGCAGATCCTGAAGGGACACGGAGAAAAGCTGAGGGTTTGTCGGTTGAGAACCGCACGACGTTATGCTGAGGCCTTTACTGGAGATATGCGTTGAGAGAAGACAAGATCACGCTGGAGTGATCGCTTTAAACTGATAAATCACGAATACCAATAAGCATACTGGACAGAGTGGTCATGCCCCAAACAAGGGTATACTTTCCCAGCGATCCTGCGCGAATTCGGTAGCCATGTGTCTGTGCACTGCTGGCAGGTAGAGGAGGCTTTGGCGGGCGCCAATCTGCTTTCTAGAAGTCTTCAAAGGGCTCGGGCGCAGCTCGAAAGCCCGGGATTAGGCTCGGCCTTTGGAGCCTCAAGCAACTAAGGGCCTAAACCCGGGCCATAATTCAGCTCGAAATTCAATGCGGTATTCAACGAACTGAACATAATATAAATGTTAAATCTTCACGAATTCATTATAATTCATAGCAGACTAGAGTAGGATACATTATCAGATAGTATATTTTGCTTGGCAAGTTCCTATAGCATCATCCAACTCTTCGCCAATTGTCTTTTCTTCAAAGCAACCATTTAATCCCGGCCGCTCCCGCATGTACATCACTCCTCAATCGGATGCTGGTACCACTATCGGAGCACCTAAAAATAGGTTGCCGAGCCCTGAAATTTGAAAAGTTCTGTAAATGTTCAACAATTCCCAAGGCCCCCAGCTCGTAGCGAATCGCCCTCGTCTCAAGTGAAGGTGGATTTTAGAGCATCAACAGCAGCAATCACATCCGACATTGGTCGGAAAAGCTCGGAAAATATTGTAGGGATGTAGTCCACAAGCCCTGACACTATGCCTGAAGGTGTAATTGTGCTAACTCGTCCAACCTATCTAAATGCTCAAACAGGCTCAGACCCAGACCCATGGGGCAGCAGGCCTCGGCTTGCCTCGGCATCTGATCGAATTCCAGGGCCGGTACATGCGGTAACCGTCTGTTCTTAAATTAATCACCACTTACGCCACTCCACTACGTCTCCATACGGATCATTTACGGGTACAACGCTGGAAGTTTGTATGAAGCTTGTTTCTATCCTTCTATCTCTTGGGCATCACGCGCTTCGTATCTATTCATGACTATCTTGAAACGTTAACATGAATCCTAGCTCTATGGCGACATAAACGCTCTATGCTCCGCTGCTTATCCGAAAAACCTACGTTTTGCTGCTCGGAGAAAGAAATGACGCTTACCCCTGTGTTCTATCCTTCGCCAGGCCTTTCACTCCAATTACAGGGCCTTGATAGTGATGGCATTGGCCACCATATGCAAAGGGATTTGGATCCTGTGTACATACAGCTAGTTTTTGGCAAGTACCGGTGTAGCCAGTCTCTTAGCGGCCATGTCGCAGCAAATCCCAACATGTGAATCACAAAGCTTGGACCAGAGGTCAGCGGGTTTAAAGAGCAAAATGCGTTTCTCTCTGAAAACCAGCGCGACCTGCACCAGCGACTCCACGACAATCGGCCTTCTGGCAACATCATTCAACACCATCGACTTCCTCTAATTTGCATCTCGCAGACTTATCGGGCTCAACGTTTGGCTACAATCTGCTCAATCTCTTGAGTCCGTTGCTTCCGAAAGACCCTCTCGATTCTACTCCCGCAATACACATAACACCAAGATATGGCCGTTGCCGTTCTTCAACCTAACGGGGACATCCTCGCTGATTCTTCAAGGAAGCTCAATTCAATTGATAACCACTCTAGTGAGGCTCACTACAAACAATATCTCTAAAAAACTAGACTAATAGTTTGGTTCGTAGCCTATCCTCCATCCATCCCGGAGTTCTCCCATGGTCCTACCCAAGAAGTCCCATTTGAATGCATCCATCACGCCTTTGCCCATCAAAGCCGCCTCTCCCCCGACAGAATTGCTGCTATTACTCATGGCGGCGAGGGGGAAACTATTACATACGGAAAGCTCGACGTTCTGAGCAGTCGAGTTGCAAGGAAATTCAAAGCCGTAGGTGTTAAGCAGGGAGACCGCATCATCCTTTTGAGTAAGTGCCACCTTCGGAATAATTCAGCTTTGACTTTGTTCTGATGATCGGATAGCCCAACGCTCGATTCCTCTCCTTATCGGTATTCTGGCAACATTGAAAGCCGGAGCCGCTTACGTTCCTCTCGATGGAGGCATCGTGACTGATTCTTCCTTGGCCCACGTTGCCTCTGACTCCGGAACCCGCATAGTTGCTGTAGGAAAAGATTGGGCCCATAGGGTTGACAAATTGAATGAACAGCTCAATGCTGAAGGCAAGCGCCAGGTTCAGAAGCATGTCCTCGAAGACCTTGTCTCAGAAGCTTGTGTCAATTTCAACGAGAGTCAAATCGCCGAGGAACTCTCGAATGATGAATTCAAACACGCAGGCAAAGGCACCGATGGCTGCTATGTTATCTACACCTCGGGGTATGTGGATTTATTTAAATATTTTAATTTTCTCCAATATTTAATATTTTGCAGCACAACGGGGAAGCCCAAGGGCGTGGATGTTATGCACTACAATGTAACGAACTGTAAGTATCATAACGACCTATTCTTTCTGTTATTTAAACTTTTGTTAGTGGTTTGCCTGTCTCCCGGGAACGTAGGCATGCGACCAGGTCTCAGGGTCGCGCAGCTCCTGAACATTGCTTTTGATATGGCAGCATGGGTAAGGGGTAATGTTTGGCACAGCCATACGTCTTACTTAAACGCTTTTTTATAGGAAACCCTGGGCTCCTTTGCCAACGGATGCACGTTAATTCTTCGCGGGAAAACGTCAAAGGAGTGGAAGATCGCCTTGAGGAACGTTGACATTGTCATCGCAACCCCTTCTATTCTAGGCCCCCATGAGCCCGATGACTACCCGAATATCAAGTACATCGCCACGGCGGGAGAGGTTTGTCCCCAGATGCTGGCCGACAAATGGTCCAAGTATGCCCTGTTCCATAATTCCTGTGGCCCGACGGAGGTATGCGAATTTGGAATGACCATCAATCAATGTACCTGGCTCATCCATCTCCTTTGTACAGATCACTATTGTCAATACTGTCGAAGCACATGCCGCCGGCGAACCACTTTCGATCGGAAAGCCTACCCCAAATAACAGCGTTTATATTTTGGACGCTGAGACCATGCAGCCGGTTCCTGTTGGCAAGCCCGGTGTTATGTGGGCAGGTGGAGGAGGTATCACAAGAGGGTGAGTATTAATTAATTCGGAATTATAATTGTTTTTTTTTTTTGACATTTCTTTCCAGTTACGTTGGCCTCCCTGATCTCACCAAGAAGAAATACAAACCTGACCCATGGAGGGGTGGAAAGTGAGTTTCTCACATTCGCCTCAAACCTTTGGTAATTAATTGATTCGCTTAGCTGGATGATGTTCAATACTGGCGATATTGGAAAATGGCGCGAAGACGGCATGATCGATCACTTGGGCCGCGTCGATGACCAGGTCAAAGTTAAGGGCTTCCGCGTAGAGCTTGATGGTGTATCATCTGCTATGGAGGTAGGTCCCATCTTCGTCAGACCTTCTATGCGATCAGGGTATTAATAATCAATTTGATAGACTTGCCCGCAAGTTAAAGTTGCTGTGGCACTCTTAATCGGCCCAGAACTTTGGGGCTTTTTAACACCGAAGAATGTTGATGTGGATGCAGTCAAAGCGGCTGCATCTAAGGTTCAGCCGTACTATTCCGTACCAACCAAATTTATGACCTTAGAGACTTTCCCTCAGACAAGGTATGCATATTTTATCTTTATTTATAAATATTAATATTAATATAATATATAAATTAGTAACGGAAAAGTTGATAAGCGTGCATTACGTGCTATGGCTGAAGCAGAATCGAATGGATCTCAAATTCCTAAGCCTGAGTTGGTCCTTCAAACAGCTCAAATTACTCCCCCTGCTCCCATCCTTGTCCCCACTCCAGCGGTCGAAATTATTTCTGAAAAGAGATCTTCCTCGTTGATCTTCTCGCCTTACCTTCCTCCCCACGTCGCACACGCAATCTCCAGATGGACCACGCATGAATCATACCTTCAAGACTTGCCCCTGTGGAGTTCACTCGTTGAAGAGCCCAAGAAGCCTGAACAAATTTATCAACCTGCCCTATTTACGCCATATCTTCCTCGTTTATCTTACTCCACTGGCAGCAGGAGCTCAGGTTCGAGTCAGATCTCCGACTCCTCTCCTCGATTATCGAAGACTCCATCGTTCGACAGTAGCAATGGAACCAAGGTCGAAGAGATAATTGTCGAGGAGAAAGCAGAGCCTCAAACTGCTTGGGCTGGCTATCTAGATGAAGAGCTTCCACCTCAAACTCACGGGAATCTGCTCAGCAGGCTTCGTCATGCCGTCTTCTCGCTCTACAGGAGATTATTTGGAGCCGTATTCATCACAAATATGGCGATCTTCATCTATAAGCTTGTTCGCGGTCACACAAATGCCATGTACCTTGGTGAAATTGTTGTCGGAAATTTCTTTGCCGCAATTCTCATGAGGCAAGACCATGTTGTCAACATGTTCTTCAATGTTTTCTGCGCAGGTATGTAAATTGAGTCTGTCTTTCCAAACATGATTTAACTAATTGCAAATTTTCCACATAGTTCCGGCAAGCTGGCCTCTCTGTATCAGACGTGTATGCGCCAGGGTATATCATATCGGAGGACGTGAGTGCATTAAAATTATTTCCACAATACAGCCACTGATTTGGATTTTCAGTGCACTCTGGAGCTGCGATATCAGCCATCGTATGGTTAATCTTATTCACGATTCAAGCCACGATTGAGATGACGCAGAATAAGGTAAAGTGATTGCAACATGCATTTTTAAAAATCTTACGAACTTTCAACAAAGGTTTCTATCGCCACTGTGGTTGTAACGTACCTGATCCTTCTGCTCCTATTCGCAATCGTCCTGTTCGCATGGCCTAAATTCCGACAAAACTTCCATAATCGCTTTGAACGGTCTCACCGTGAGTTCTTTGACTCATCACGCATTCTTCAGTAAAACTAATAATTTAATAGGCTTCATGGGATGGACCGCAACCGGTTTGGTTTGGGCTCAAGTCATTCTACTCACCAACGACTACAAACCGGCCACTCAGACCTTAGGAGACGCTCTTAAGACTTCTGTTCCATTCTGGCTTACCGTAGTTATGACTGGCTCCATCCTCCTCCCTTGGCTGAATCTGCGAAAAGTCCCAGTTCGCGCTGAGGTCCTTTCCACGCATGCTGTCAGACTTTACTTTAGCTATGGTACGAATTTTCCTGATACTCATCTGAGAGACCGTTACTGAATAATCCCCTAGTCACCCCGATTCCAGGAAGTTACACTCGTATTTCGAAAAGCCCTCTCATGGAATGGCACTCCTTCGCAACCGTCCCAGAACCAGGAAAAACAGGTTATTCACTCGTAGTCTCTAAAGCCGGTGATTGGACCACAAATCAAATCGAAAAACCCCCAACCCATCTCTGGGTCCGTGGAGTTCCCACCTTTGGTGTACTCCGTATCGTTCCCCTCTTCAGACGCCTCGTCTTTGTCGCTACAGGGAGCGGTATTGGACCATGTGCTCCATGTATTTTGGAACAAAGAGTTCCAATCCGGCTCCTTTGGACTTCACCCGATGTACGGAAGACCTTTGGTGATAAGTTCGTGGATTCCATTGTCGAGAAGTCTCCTGATGCGGTCATCTATGACACGCGCAAGCACGGAAAGCCAGATATGGTCAAATTGACATATAGGCTTGTAAAGGAGTTCAATGCGGAGGCTGTCTGTGTCATTTCGAACAAAAAGCTTACTGATCTGGTGGTGTACGGGATGATGAGTCGGTGAGTAGCATTTTCCCTCAATATCCAGCTGTTTAGGACAATTTGCTCATACATTTCCATACAGTGGTATTCCTGCTTTTGGTGCCATTTGGGATTCTTAAAAGATTAGTATTGGTTATTTCAACGAGAGTCATTTCTTTCTCGACTATTAAACAATGGGGCTCCTCCGAATTCGCTATTTCAATACTTCGCAAATGAAATTATGTATAATGAATGTAATTAATTATGATTTACTTATAATGTTAATAAATGTGTTATAACTTCAGAGGACATGATGTGGTAAAAAGCCATATTGAAAAGAGTTTCTTTTTGGGAGTTTGACACGGATATTAGTGTCATAAAAGCAATGTATACAGTGTTGCCTACATTGAAGTGAACCAATGGAAGACGGGTTGACATAACATGTACTAATCCTGAGCAGACAGAGGTATACAGTCATGGTGTAGCAGAGGTATAATGATAATCCAACCGATGATAGCAGTCGGTATATAGAAGTATTGGTTTACACCATATGTCGGAAATTGGATACGGATCTTCGCCTTGGGAAATGAGTCGCAGGAATCATATCATCCATCTGAAAAATAAATTATTAAGAGCACAGGGGCACCTATGATAAATTCGCTTACTAGGAAAAAATGTCGGCGATGACGCTTAAGTTCAATTCGTCGTTTTGAACAGAGTTCTTCCAACATGGGGAACGCGGCGTGCTCCGTAATCCCGGGATCGCATGTCACATAGCGTAAATTTGGTAATATTTCGATGACCTTGAATATAGATATCAAATTCTTGGAATAATCGTGAGGTGGATTCCTGAAGGACAAATGCCGAATGCCTTTCGGGAAATGTGTTATAGCCGGGGTAAGGAAATCGCTGGGAACCGTGAAGCATACGATTTCCTCCAAATTGGGACAACCTTTAATGAACCTGGAAGACTGTATATTAAAATTGAGGATTCGAAACGATCGTATATGTGGACCATGAGTGGCAATTATGGAGAGCATCGTCTCTCGATCGCACATGTCCCATATTTCGAGGATTTCCAATGAACCTGCTGAGGCCCCAAGCAACCATAACAGGACACGTGAGCTAGGAGCCCTTCTAATAGAGAGTTCATATAGGCGGTGGGGAGTG
>KN837081.1:53662-87461 GCA_000827215.1 Sphaerobolus stellatus SS14
CGCCTACTTGATATTTTTGTATTTTTATGGTGTTTAATTTTTTATAGGTGATGATCAACTCCAAGAAGCTATCTGGAACCTCTCCAAGGGCCAAGTTCAGACCCATCCTTCAGTTGGTATGTGTATTATGTATATTATAAAAGTTTCAATGAAACTTACAGAAGTTTATAGAAGGAACAAGGGATGAAGCTCTCGACGACGCTCAAGAAGCCTCAAATGCACTCCGGAATATGTTGAATATCTTCTGGCGCCATGTCACTGGACGCAGTGGCGGCGCAGGAGATTTTGCTTCTTTCACCCGCAATCTTGCTGCCGATACTGCTGAAGTTATCGAGGAACATGCTGGTGCTGTGAAGAACAGGATGCGCGAGACCGAAGGCGAAGTCCAAGAAGGCAAGGCTGATCCCGTTACTGGTATTCAACGCTCGAACGATGAAGCCCACGATACAAAAGAACGTTATGAACGCGGAATGGATACAGCGAAGATAGCTGGCTCCACGGCCATTGGTGCTGGTCAACAAGTTAAGCAGAGCCGCGATGAACTTGGCGAGAAGACCTCAAGAAATCTCGACGATCTATTTGACCGAGTAAGTTTGGTTAAATACTGCACATCAAAATATATTTCTCATTTTACTGCAAATCTTAGATTCTCCTGCATGCTGAAAGGGATCCTGAATACAGGAATTCCGTTACTGCTGTATTTGATATCATCAGCAAATGGTTCAACAGGTCCATCGACAACGTCGACAGGAACTCTATCGATGAGATCATCCATGATCCCACTGGACGTGTTCCCGCCGCGCTTTCCTCCATCAACATCCTTCTCGAACGTCTTGCCGGTGATAAATCCACTCGTGACCTCAAGGAAGCTCTTCGCGTCGTCTTGATCGATATCCGCGACGATCCGGCACTTCGTAGCTATTTCGACGAAGTCCACGACTTCGCCAGGCGTACCCTACAGGAACCTACTTACGCCCGCTCTCCAGAGCATGAGCAACGCCGCAGCGAGTTGCGAGACCGCTGGAACCAGTTGTTGAACGGCGAAGATAGGCGGGCATGGCATGGTGATATCGAACGCTTGCAACGCGAATCTGATGACTTCTTTGGACGTATCCAGAGAGATGAAGATGTTCGCCGTTTACAAGAGGCTTCAATTATCTTCGGTAACGACTTTGCCTCCGCCGCTGAAGATCTAGCTGCTACCGCTACTGGCAATGCCAACTGGCTCTGGCAGGATGTTGCCGATGTTCTACTTCCCAAGATCATTGAAAACCTCAAGAATATACCCATTCCAAGGTATGTGCTATTATAATCTTTGTGGAGTATTTTCTTAACCTTCGACGCAGAACTGAGTACAAGGACCCTGACACTGAATTCGTCCTGGAGGATCTCAAACTTGAAACCTTCCACTTACTCCCAGGCCATGCGCATATTAGGAACACCACCGATATGAATATAGCGAAAGAAACAGCGGGTGCCTCTACCCAGACGAAGGTCCGTTCACATACCCAGATCCACTTTAAGGGTGTGCACTTGAAGATCCATGATGCTTCATTCTGGTCTGTTACATCCGCAAACTGATAAACACAACGTCAATTGACATCATTTCTAGGTACAATGATAAGGGGATGAAGCCAATCTCCGAGGTCTCTGGCCTCATGGGAGTGGAGCTGCCTGAGCGCGGAGTCGATATCGACGTCAGTCTTGGTTTGATTCCTCAACCGGGTAAGAAGGAGCACAACAGTGATCAGCATGCCTTCTTCACTGTTGACCACGTCAATGTTACCCTCAATGAACCTTCCTTCAGTATCCGCAAATCCAACCACCCGATCCTCTTCACTGCATTCAAGCCGATGATCCGTAGTCGTCTTGAGAAGGCTATTGAGACCTCCCTCTCTCAACAAATCACGCTTGCCATCCAAATGTTGGACAACATTGCTTTCGACATCCACCGTCGCTCAGGTGTATTCCGTGATACCGGCATGTCGTCTTCCGCTTCCTACGCCAGTGCCTTGTGGAGTGAACTCGGTCACCTCCGTCAACAACCCGGTCTTTTCTCTGGCCTCAAGACCACCAGCGTGGGTATTGTCAAGGACGACCCGCGCCAGAAGTCTGCATTCGCCATGGGTGCTCAACCGCAGATCATCTCCGGCGAGAAGCATGGTCCCGCTGTTCCTGGCTCCAACGCTCAGGAGAGGAGAGAGCAAGGTGCTCGTTTGGCAGAAGAATCGAAAGATCTTGGTCAGCAGGGCGCTCGCGGTGCCAACAGCGGCGTCGCCTCGTTCGCAAATGAAATCAAATTCAAGAAGGAACAGGAAGAAAAACAAGACACTTGGCGATCCGGTGCCTTTGAGGCCCCCAAGGTCAGCCATTAAGCTGCAACGGGAAATCTTCTTCACTGTAATGTTTTCTTGCTCTTCTGCTTCACGGACTGTACTTGTTACCGGAGTTTCCGGTTACGGAAAGAATATAACATAGCATACATGTACTTACTGTAACTTCTACCCTTGCCGTATCACCGGATACAAATTAATTGTTCTCAATAATCATTGATCAGCTGCTTTTTAACCGCATGTTTGTTTTATAGACCCCCCGATAACCCCAAGGTCTGTACTGTACGGCGTAACCGACGGGCACGGTGTTGTCGGCTCTACTACTACAGTGCTATCGGGCAAGGACTGCGGACACTCCTATATACCTAAGTCCGGCGATTTTCGTGATTTTCGGCGCACTCGTTTTGGGCGGCGTTCGGCGCAATCCGGACTTACAAATACTGGCGGCGGCGTAGCTCAGGCTCTTGGTCGTCGCCTGATAACGCCGTCCAAACTCCTCCAATAGGCTAGAATAGACCACTGGAAATGCCGTTTCACGGGCCGTTCTGGACCATTTCGGCGGACTCAGGCGGACTTACAAACACAAGAAATCGCCCCTCATTCGGCGGACTCGCGGACTTGGGTATATAGGAGTGTCCGCAGTCCTATCGGGCAGAGTATCAACGAATTCCAAGCAAGTAATAAAGTCGAGGCTGCGGATAGTATTCCGCTAAACCCAATAAGAAATAAGGGATCATGCTTGCTTACCTTGGATAGGTTGAAATAAATAAATGAATAGGCTTGATGAATGTCAACTGAGCAGAGTATGAAATACATTTTCATCATCTATTAGATCCATTCGCAAGAAAGTTGAAGCAGTTCTGTAGCATTGGCCTTGCCATGAGGCCGGAGGTTGCGTGGGGGAGGGCACTAAGCCGGAAATGGTTTGCTTCCGATCGTTCCTCCTCCTGGACCTTTGCCTCTTCCAGCCTTTCCCCCTCTTTTCCCCAGTTTTGCACAACATCCTTTCGATCGTCGGTTTGTACAATACCCTTGATTAGAATTCCGAGCTGAGTCTCTGCCTCTTGCATGCGGAAGATCGCCCTCGGAAGATAGGGATTTCTACATAAGCACCAATAGAAAATTGGCTGTCGAATCAAAACGGAGCATCAGCTTGAGAGAAGCCCTCGGAGCCTTAATAAAAGGTGCATGCCGCGCAGGTATGACCCGATATAGTAATTCTGTCAAGAGGTTAATTTGAGCAACGACCAGAAGCCTTCAGAAGCCATGTGCAGATCTTCTCGGCCTCTGGCGGAAAAGATGGTTGGGGAGAAAATAGTGTTAGGGTGCTCCTCTTGGCGCTCCTCAGCTTCATACTTTACTCCTTTCCTTCAACCTTCACACCTGCGGTAGGTTTTCGACGGTCCTTGGTCTCTTTCACTTCACCTTCCAGGGTGTTTTCTGCCCTCTGCCGGCCTGACTGTTCTGCTGTGGTGACACAGGCAATTAAAGTTCAACTTGATTGCGAGTCGTCTGTATAAACTGGAAAGCAAGATGGATTCAAATGTTACCGTCAATGCACCAGCTGCACTTCTTCACGGATTCAGCTTGGACAACACGCTGGGAGCCCTTTTAATTGGTCTCGTTGTCTCTACAGCGTGAGTTATCATAATTCTTTTACAGGATATAGTGTTAACATGGATATGTTTCAAGTCTATTCGGACTGACATCTATGCAAGTCTGGATTTATTTCAGTGAGTTGTCATGGTTAGGGTGTGGCAGGAAAAGTTTACAAGGCGACGGTTATAGATACATATTTCAACGATCCAAGATTTTTGAAATTGGTTGTAAGTCTGCATCCTCCCACGAGTAGAGAAGACATCAGTTGACGAATCTGACCCTAGGTTGGCGTGTTATGGCAAGCTCTTTACTACGGATTTTAACCTGCGCAGCTGACAATATTATAGGATTCTTGATTTGACCCACACTGTTCTTATCACACATGCCGCGTATCATTTCTTCATTAATAATTTTGGAAATGTAGCTGGATTAGCGAAGGGCGAATGGTGAGTGCCAACTGACACGATGAAACGAATGTCTTTACTAAACCCTAGATTAGGAGTATAATTGTAAGCTTGGAGCGTTATTTTACATGATCAACAAACTCAATTTGACATCAACAGATTGAAGTTGCTGTTACAGTCGGTGCATTTACCTCTTTTGTCCATTACAGACCGGCTAAACTAGTTGACAGACTATGATGACACTACTTGTTCAATGGTTAGTGCCAATGCGTCCTTGTCTGTCTATTCCTGGTAGCATTTTCTGATGAAAGAACAGCTTCTTTGCGTTCCGCCTTTATAGACGTCCGTGCTTGTTTATACAACCACTTCCGTTTCGTCGCTTATCTTCTTTTGCATTTCATTAGTGAGTCATGGAAATTGGGTCCTTGTTGGCTGCATTGTAAGTATATTTCTAAAATTTGAAGGGGTTGTGTTAAACACTTATGTTCATATTTTAATAGTTTGTTCTTGCGATGGGTCACGTCGGTATGTGCCTCCAACGAAGGCGCCGCCTCCGTCTGCTTAAATATGAAATATAGCACTCGGCACCCTTTCCGTCGTGAGATTGTACGTTCAGCTGATGGAATCTTTCCACGGACAGTCCGACAGATCTTAATTCTTCATTTTTGATCTAGATTCCAAATCCGTCTCTTCTCAAGAGTACCGGAGATTTCGGTGAGTAACTAATAAAAATCCTGTTTAGTGAGATATGTATAAGATCCTTACTCTTAGGATATTCTATCTGCGACATTAATCGTAATGGCGGTTAATGACGCCCTCATTACGTTGTCGCTGTGTTATTATCTCCAAAAAGCGCAGAAAAAGTACGTTGCATGAACAGTTTTTTCGAGATGATCGTGGATGATTGATTTGACAATGTATAGGTCTAAGAAACACGATGCTGTCCGGTTACTGACCATCTATACCATCGAAACTGGTGGATTGATCAGTGTGGTTGTTATCATTAATGCCGTATTTGCTCTTGTTATGCCGAGTAATTGGATATTCATTGGTGAGTTTACTACCAAATCTAATAATTAAAAAAACAATCTTTTACTTACTGCCTTTAAAAGGGATTGAATTCGTGTTGGCTAAGCGTAAGCCTATGTTCTTCTTCATGATTGACTCATAACCTAAATATTGATCCACCAGTATACTCAAATTCCCTCCTCACCATGTGAGTTTCCTTCTTTCCTTTCTCAGAAAAGTAATAACTTAGCTACGTAGTTTGAACTCACGGGCATCAATACGAAGCAAATTCGGCGACATGTTTTCCAATTCGCGCACTCCAGGGGGATCACAACAGCCAATCTCGATGGGAATAGTACACAATCAAACTGACCCGGGATCGATCCAAATTCATCTCAATACAATCGTATGTCAATCTTCAATTATTTTTGAAGAGGCTGTGCTGATCATTTGATTTTTTGTGCAATAGAAAACTGTGGAAATCTCTCCACCGGATCCATACGATCATTATTCGCATTCTTCTTATCCCCACGCCATCTGACCGTTACATCCAGATGGTAACTGTAATCGATCATCTTCTTGCTCTGTCGATAGAATATAGCATTACATGCTCGTTTTCTCCTCTGTTGTCTTCTAGTTGTCAGTATGTTAAAAATATTGTTCTGTAAATGTAATACGTAGCTTTCTAACAACACTAACTCCAGTCTGTCATTCACCCATCATGTTCTTTGTATCTGCCTGTATACCTTAGTTGGATGGAACTGTAATTCAATAAGTTCTCTTGGTGTATCAGTCAGCGTGCTAATGGGGTATCCGCTGGTATCCGCTATTATGAAGTCCCGAGTTAATAACTGAGAAGGTCATAGCAGCGAAGCTTCTTCTTTGATGGAATAACACTCACTCGAAATCTTCTCATGCTGTGCTAAGATCAAAATTCCCCGCATATAGATAAATGTTAGCAAATCCCTGAGTTTCCATTAAGTCAGGTATCTTTCTCAGTCTCTGTCCAGGAACTGGGGTTCAGAGAGGGAGGGATATTACACAATCAGGGGCCGGAGAATCGACGACTTCTATGTACTACGTATACCATTGAACGAATACAACAAGTATACAAGGGAATTTACTTTGAGCGAATATATGCTAGAAGCTCATTGTATCTGCGCATCTTGGCTCACCTTGGCAATTATATCGTAAGAAACTGAGGTGAGAACGCATCATTTGGGCGGCCTCCTCTAACAGCGTTGCCTATATCCGAATATAAAGGTCCGGAGGAGCTGACGGGCGAAGACCTAGCAGAACTGAATGGTTTGCATCGGTTGAGAGAAACAACTGAATTTGGTCGTTAGTGTGCCTGATTGACTAGGTATACTCAAAAGATTGACATTTATGAAAAGATGTTCCACTTTCCCAAGATAATAAAAGGGAGTTTGACGAGTCTGACGCAAGGTGATAGATCCTCTGTCGAACGTTGTCTTTCTAAGGGTCGCTAGTGAAGAGCGATTACTACGACTGTCATTGATTTGATAGATATAATTCTCTAAGTGCTAGTACTAGTGCGGCCTCATTAGAGTCCGGCTGCTTATCGGAAAGTCCAAGTATAGATTCATTGGAGCAAGCTGAAAGGGAGGGATTTTGGGTATAGTGGCTTATAATACAAAGGGTGTATTTATGCTAACATTTCCTTTGTCCTCCTCACAACGAATGCATCCGAGTCTCAGTAGTGCGTTAAACATATTTATGCAATGTATGCACTAGAAGTCTAGCGCACTGACATATCATCAGGGTTATTAGCAGTCGGCTGTGATTGGTTAAATTGGCTTTCTTCACAAACGAAGGCAAAAACCCAGTTACAACAGCGAAAGTATGGTCCGACGCAGCTTCGAGGGGGTGTGTGAAATAATGTATATTGGTTACCGATCCTCAGGCTTTCCTCCTCATTTTCTCTTAAAAATCCGAACAAGTAGATTCGAATCCTCGGACACACTCCCTAAAAACACTGTCGCTATGGATATGATATCATTCTGAGTGCAGTAGACAATCAGCCAATTGAGCGATTGCCGTTTGCGCGGCCGACCGGGAAAGATATCACATTTCAGTGCAGCGGTAAAGAGCAAAGGGAGCTTCTAACTAAGCGGGGACAATGCGGGTGAGATAGAAGATCTAGAAGATCCGAAGCTAGTCAGAGCTAGTCCAAGTTCAGCGTGCATGTGCAAGGTGATGTGCGAAAGGTGCCAGAGCCAGTTCGAGGGAATACAAGTTCGTTACGATTTTTTTTTTTTTTCATTATAGATATACGCAATTTGGGTGGAGTCGGATTCCATGACGATTTATGGATGATATCAAAAATTATTGTAGCCTAAAAGAATTAAAGCTTCCACTAACCAACCGCGAGCAGACGTCCTGTAGAAAGCGCCCGCTAAAGGTTGTTCTTCTCAAGGCTCCATCCTGCCACGCGCTTCTGCCAAAAATGGATAGGCGAATATAGCGCCATGAAAGAACGAGAACAGTGTCGTTGAACGTTTCCTTTCACCAAATCCCTACTAGGGGAACTTTCCATCCTATATTTCATATACTTGCGCTCCGCTAAGCCTGAGCTCCAAGTATTCACACTCTTTTATATCGCCTTTCCTTGACTTCACCTTTTCTCCTCTTTTCTGCCTAAAATGTCGCCTACAACGGCGGCACGCTCGCTCCACAATCGGGAACCTGCACCCGGCTTAATCAACTTACCTATTCCTCTTCCCTCCATCCCCGTCCTTACGCCACTTTTAAATCCTATTCTTAGTGGTGAGCAGCCAGCTGCAGCCCCTCAGCCAGCTCCGGTCGCTTCGAGCGCGACCCAAGCAGTACCCAAGCCTTCTGCGACTCAGTCCAGTGGTGGAAGTAGTGGTGGAAGCTCGGGGACCGGCGAAAGTTCTGGAACCAGTGGAAATTCTGGGACTAGTGGAAACTCTGGGCACACCAATGGAAACTCTGGGACCAGCGGAAGTTCTGCGAGCAGTGGAAGTTCAGCAAGCAGTGGAACCTCTGGAAGTAATAGCAGCAATTCCGGTAATACCGGGGGAAACAGCGGCGGAAACGGTGGAACCGCTAGCACTGGTAGCACCTCCACTACTAAAGGGAGTACTGGAGGAAACACCACCGGTAATACAGGGACCAGCTCGTCTAGTAGTGTGCCAAATGGTTCAACATCCTCGACAGCCAACTCGAATCAAGGTTCCACTGCCAACCAGTCAGCCCAGAATGGTTCTGTCCCTGGATCTACTCTTTCAACTTCTTCTGGTTCAAAGAGTAATTCAACTTCTGCTGTTTCAGCCGCAGGTGTCAGTAACGTCGAAGGTGTAACAGGTGGGAACAACTCAACTGTGACCACTAGTCACGCTGGACTCGGATCCGTTACCTCGACAGCGACCACGCAGTCCGGAGATGCTGGTGATAAAAGTGGCGTTGGAGGGACTGGTCAAGCAGCTGCTTCCGCTGACTCACTCAAACCTGGAGGCTCTGGTTCAGGTTCAGTAGCAGGTGGCGGATCAACCTCAACGGGCACCAATTCGAGTTCCGGCGGCAAGAATGGCTCTGGCACCAATCCTACCACAGGTGGTCCCAATTCGACCTCACAAATAGGATCAAACTCTGGCGGCCTAAGCGGAGGTGCAATTGGTGGCATTGTTGTTGCATTTCTGTTGGTTTCTGGCATTATCTTCCTCTTCTTTCTTCGTAGACGTCACGTCAGACGCCAAAAAGAGCGACATATTACATGGGTTAGCGGTTATGTCAACCCTGATGGCACTCCTCAAATGACCCACCGCGCCAGCATTCGAAGCAGTTGGGGGACACCCATTGAACGTTCTGCGAGTAGTGCAAGTGGTTGGATATCACCTTTACCCCGCATCGAAGGATATGATCCACTTGACATTACTCCAGAATCTGCCATAGCGGTGTATGAGGTACCTACCCCATCCCTCGTCCTTGTCCGTTCACGAAGTCCAGAGGACCCTTTTGCCAGTCCGGAGGACCCCTATACCAGTTTACCCGCTCCCCCGCGCCCCGTGAAGTCTTTGAACTCATTGCCCATTCGATTTAGTCTTATTTCTGCAAGCTCTGGAACCCCAAGCCACGATCCTTTCGATGACGTCAATGCCACGACTCCTTCCGCTGAGGAGACGACTTTCCCCCAACAACGAATAAGCGCTGCGACATTTGGCAAGGGCAAAGGCTTTAACATTGATATTTCTCATGCAAATTTCCCTATGCCTCCTTCCACAGCGGCTTCCGCGCAAACCGTATTTGCAATTGGGAGTCCCGTTGAATACCTTCACACACCAACCAAACCTGTCTTCCCTGATTCCCCGATATCGCCAACCTTTGCATCCTCCAGTAATGCATCCGCGTCTTACCCGCGTCGTGCCTCTGTGAAATATCCATTCCAACCGTCTGCGGAACGAAAGGATGAGGTTCTCGTGGAAAAAGGCGACCAAGTGAGCGTCGTGAGCGTGTATGAGGACGGCTGGGCCTTCGTGCAGAGAGACAAAGATAAAGAACGAGGGCTCGTCCCTCTCAGCTGTCTAGAGGTCGGCACAGCCGTTTGAAATTTTATGTAAGTTCCAAGTTCATTTCAAGAAGACTTTACATATGCTTACCGACTTAGAAATACTAGTACTAAATCAAAATTCCGCAAGATATCGTAACCGCTTCGAAATTTCGATTTATACCCGGAGCATAGCTCCTGACATCGCGCAAACCTGCGTACTACGTCCACCAGACACTCACATTCATTTCCGACACAACATTCTTGTTTTGATTTAATACCCCTTATTTCTTCGTGCCTATTGGCATAGCTTCCTCTTTCTTCGATAAGACACAATTATCTATCATTTAAATAACTTCGACTTTGGAACTTAAATCATCCTGTACATCGAGCAGCCGTGCCTGTGAAATCGATACGGGCTTGTTGCTCGCCGGTTCCCTTTTGCAAGTGTAACTCATGTATCCTGTCTATATAGTAGTTTGTCTAACAACGTTCAATGCGTTACTTAGTAATAGTTGCCTAGATTCTCTTAAAGATAAGCTTTATCAGAGTACATGTATTTTCGATTCAGAATAAATCTTACAGGCTTACAGTATTGGGAATTAATACGCCACAGCGACGAAACTAGTCGGTCAACGGTGAATATTGAGGGAAAGAGATATAATGCAGTACAAATCATCGTCGAGCCAGCTGTTTTGTGAGATTATCGATGTACATTTGTAAGGTTTCATTTCCGGACGTGAGCTTGTCTACGTCACCCTGAACAGCTTTGGCACGAGCTAGGAGAGCTAAAAGGAAAACCATACATGAATCATATCTGCATTATGGGTAGGAGTTCTTGGACGCACCTCTTAAATCTTCTTGAGCAGCGGCAATCTCTCTAGAGACGACAATGAGACAGGTTCAGTCATCGCAGGGTTTGCAATATACCTTAGTACCTTCTCCTTACGAATTGCATTGGATACAATATCACCTTCGTCAACATCATCAAATGACTGTCCTCCGCCCCATGCAGCTGCGTCCTCGTCCAGAGGTAAGAATGACATGGTCGAAAGTAACGCAATGGTGGATGCTATAGTTAGACTCGCGGAGTTCAAAATTAAAAGTTACCCCGGTTTTCGTCTGCCAAGTCCTGCAGGCAGGCAAAACGAACAAATAAAACACCATATAATAAACTGGTTTATAAAGTAACAATTAGAACATATCTTTAATCAGTTTCTCTGTCTCAAAGATTACTTTGTCGCGTCGAGTCCATAAAAGATAAATATTTCAACATTATAAAAAAAAAAAAAATAGTATACAACGCATAAAAATTACAGATATCCAAGGAAGAAATCACCCCAATATTTTAGATTTAAATATCTACTCCTCTTGCACACTTCAAACCCATTGTAGTAGACATTTTCATCCTTCACTATCTCCATCCATACTCGTTCATTTTGATACATCACCTCCACATATTCAGGGCTGGGAATCTTCTTAGAAAGTTCTTCTAGGACGCGCGATTTTTGTTTCGGAGTATTGATCTCCAATCCCTTGTATATCAAAAATCCGCCGAGGTATTTCAGCTTTTTGAGATAGAAGAGCGACCTTAATGCATCAATTACAGCATTTTCGGCCTTAATTTGAGTCTTTTGATCAGAGATATATTTTGCTTATCAATTTAGATACAAACACACCTCCTATATTGCCTCCTGTAAGACCTTAGCTTTCGCTTTCTTCTGGAGAAGATATAAGCATCCTGGTTTCATTGTGATCCAACGATTACACTCACATTTTTCTTTATGTCTGCATGTGTCCTAAATACATCGTAGCATGTAGATAAGGGGCGATATATTAGACATTAGGTATTAATTGCGCGAATCGAGAGATGTCTTGAACGCTGTCCATGATGCAAGTCCGTCATCCGAAGAGACGGCATACTCTTTAAGAAGTCGAGGTTCGAATCATTTCTAATTTCAGGAAGAAAATGTTCCATTTGATGCGCAAAATCTCCCTTGGAATGGATGGATATGCCTCTATCTCGTTCGACCAAGGGAAATCTAGAGACCGCAAATGCGAGGGACTACCATTAGTCCACATTGGCGGTCCTACTATGGACAGAGAAAGAGCTTCGAGTTTGGAATGCCTCTGTAAGAAGTTGCGAAATTTCACTCCATCCCACTTTATGTAGGAAGCCGTCGCTACTGTTATGGTCAATCGGCGCAGATAGGGCCAATGTGCTAATTCCAGAAAGTCCCGTATCTTCGATAGATCCTTTCTCCCGTGATTTTTTCTATCGATGCTTTCATCATTGCTATCGTCAGCTTCGTCCATTTTGGAGTCAGATTCCTAGTCATATCCCGAGATATTCAGAAAGAGATTTTGAAGAGTCAAGTCGGGATTCATGACGAGATTGTCATAAAAGGGATTTCGATAACATATTCGACAACCGCAAGGATCCAAGGATAGTGATGTGAGCGTATCCAAATGCTTAGACTGCAGTGAAGAATGTCAACTCGACGGCAATTCTGTACTGAACACACGTAAGACCTACGGGCAACGGCCAGGGTAGATCCTCAAACCGATGAACAGCATTTAATTAAAGCAGAGAACGAGAAAAACCTTCAAGCCAATCAAAGCAGACGTCGTTCCTCCAGAGCACACAACTATAGCTCAAGTGATAAAGCATATGACATCTCTTCGACGATTCTGCTTTCGCGGAGATTTGATGGGTGAATTTTACGGGGAACCGTGGTTTTCGGACTTCACTGATTCATATTCTATTTCTCATGAAATAAGAGACATTTTTCTTGCTATTGCAGAGACATCTGCTTGTCTTCGAGAGTTGGTCATTGGTCATTTCCACAGAAAGGTTATGCGAGATTTAGGAGACCGCATATCCATAGTCGGAATATATCGAGAGCTATTACCATCTTTCAAAAGGGCGCGAGGTAAGGCAACATCCCCATCGAGATACGCGATGTGGTTATCCTCTTGATCCTTCGGACAGTATAACTCCAGGAACTACACATTATGGGCCAATATAAGGTGCTTGAAAAATATTCCCCAAAGAACAGGATGATATGGATGACAATGAATATGGCGATATTCAAAGTGGTTTGGAAAGAAGTTTGGAGTGTGAGTTTGCTCTTTCGTTTGGATTGCGTTTGGTTAGGATGCTTAAAGCGGTTGCTTTGGTAAGATATCGCCGCCTAGTCTACAGAAATAATAGACGTTCTCGCCGTTGAAGGAGCGCAAACAAGCCCTCTCGCCGCCGCCGCATACACCGACACCACCACCTCAGAGTCCGTCAAAGGAGGAGCTGGAGCTAAGGACGCTCGTGGAGGACTAGAAGAAGATACATTTGTTGGTGGATGAGAAGGTTAGCTTGAGTGCACAGTTGGAGGGGGCGGAGGAGATGGAGAGGAGTGAGTATCTTACCTTGACGCGGTTTGGCCTTTAGCTGATCGTTTGTATTGCAGAGTACGCGGATGTCGAGGCGCAGCTGGAGAAGACGACGGTGCTGAGCAAGGATCTTGTTGGGGAGTTGAAGGCTGCGGAGGAGCACGAGGGGACGGTGAGGCGGTGGAGAAGGAGAGAGTGGTGGCGGAGAGTGCGAGGTACATAGTGCGTTTGAGACTTCTATCTTCGTGCGGTCGATGATTCTGACCTTCGTTCGTAGGAACTTGGGCTTGAAGATGCGCGACAAACAACGAATGACCTACGAGCGAGGCTGCAGGAGAGCGAGTGCAAGCTCCAGGCGTTGGAGAGGGACGACAGGACGGAGACGTTGGAGAGGAATCTGAAAGCGAGTCAGGATCGAGCGACGGAGCTGGAGCTGCAGATTGGAAAGATGAAGCAGGTGTGTAGTATATCGAGTGTCTGGACCTGTTGCTGATGCGACTTAGAATCTGGCGAATATCACGAATGGACGGCACGAGATGAACAAGAAGATCGACGAATTGACGACGAACAACGAACGTATACTACAGGAGAAGAAGGAATTACAGCACGAGCTCGAGGAACTCAAGGCTTCCTATACGTCGTTGTACTCCTCGCACACCGACTCTGAACAAGCCCGCTCGTCCCTCGGATCCGAACTAGAAGTCTCGTAGGCGACCGTCGTCTCACTGCAACCTCAAGTTTCCTAGCTCTCCTCCGACCTCGCGAGCCACGCACGCCAGCTGAACGAAGCGCGCAGCTTGGAGGCGGAGGTGAGAGCGCGCGCGGACGACGCCCAACGCGCGAAGAAGGATCTGCAGGCGAAGAATTCGGGCTCCGTGCGTAGTTGGAAGAGATGCGGCCGAATGTGGTGGAGCTGAGTAATAAGAATGCGGAGAAGAGGGTTAGGGGGTGGGAGGTGGAGGTAGAGCGGTCGAAGGGGCTTCTTGAGAAGAGGAATGGTGCGGCGGAGGGTGCGGAGGTGAGGGTTAGGGTGTTGGAGGACGAGATGAAGAAGAGGAAGGGGAAGCATGCGGATGAGCTGAGGACGCTTGGGGAGAGTATGGGCGAGACGCAGATGGCGCATGCGGGGTTGGCGCATGAGTTGGCGGCGAGTAAGGAGGCTATTGAGAGGTTGGAGGGATATGTTAACGAGATGAAGAAGGCGACGACGAAGGAGAGGAAGCACGAGGTGCTGAGGGTGAAGGAGGAGCTGAAGAATAGGGAGGCGGAGGCGGAGCTGTTGAGGGAGGCTTTAGAGACGACGCAGGCGCCGGAGCAGGACGCGGTTGCGATGGTGCAGGGGAGTCAGGCGGGTGTGGAGTCGTTGAGGGAGGATGAGAGAGCGAGGCTGAGAGAGACAGAGGGGTCGATGGCATCACAGTCGCCGCGTGTGCCACAGGCGAACTTCAGTGAGCTGCTTTCCAACCCTCGACAACAACATGCACTGGACATGTCGACGTCGTATTCGAGAATTCGGGAGCTCGAGACGGAGGTGTTCGATGCGCAGGCGTCCGCGCATGTGTTCCAGAGGAGAATTACGCAGCTTGAGGACGAACAACTGCAACTTCGACCTCGAAATCTGCGCTGGCTACGCCTAGCTCGGAACGGCAGCTCTTCAACTCTGCGAGGCCATATACGCCGGGGAGGAAGGTCCTTGCGCCGAGGCCAGTATATGAGGAAAACCTGTCGGCGGGGACGAGGCATAAGAGGAGGGTTAGTTTGAGTATGTTGAAGGCGAGGATTGAGATTGAGAGGGCGGCAATGGCTGCGGTGTTGCATTCGCCTGCACTTTCTCAGATCCCTATTGAGGAGGGGGAGGAGGGCGCGAGTACGTCCAAGTCGGAGCATAGTCATGCGCATTCGCATGGTGGGTTTGTGAGGAGGCAGTCGGATGTGTTTGATGATACGCATGCGTTTTGGTGTCATTCGTGTAAGGGGGATTTGGTGGTGCTGTAGGGTAGTAGTGTACTTGATGGAATTGGGAAAGTATTGAGAGCTGCATGGAAAAGTTTTAGAGCGATATATTTTGTGGGAGGATTTTATACTGACTGCTTTAAAAAAATACTCGCGCTGTGTGGCTATTGCAAACCCAGCCCCTTTAGGCCATACATGCCATGAGGCGGTCTTTGCGACACGATTTTGAGAGAACTTCCGTCAGTGATTGGATTCATGATGCCTTCCTTGTGATAGTGATACCCCATATTAACTCAAGGAGAAGCTGCGAAGGGACTGGTCTTGCGACGTTTGGAAGATTTAGTTGGCTAAATTAAAATGAATATGACGCACACACAACCATTAAGATGAACTGTAGCATACAGCAACCTCGTTAACGTTCGACGTAGTGTCAGAAGCACGCTTGCTAGCTTCAGGAGCGCGGGGCGCTTGCTCGACGTAGCATCAAGGAGGGGCGCGCGTGCTCGACCCTGGTAGCACTAAAAACCCAAAATGCTACAGTGCTCACCGTTGCTTATAAGCCACTGCAAGCTCGCAAGCACTTAATTTGGCTCCTGAGGGTCTCCTTCAAAGGCTATTAGTCCTTTATAGACAAGTATAGTCGTAGCTCTCGTAATCTATAGCTTCATGTTCTCAAAATATCGAGCAAGCAAGACATACCTAGCTACAAACCAAGTTTCTTTGGACCCTGTTGGCTATATTGAACTTTGATATTCCATTCGTCCGGTGCAAATATGCGGATGGCTTGCTGCCGCCTGATTTCCCGGTTTCGATTTTTCTGACACGAGACTCATAAAGGAGACGTAACGCCTCCGAGTCTTTGTTGCTTTTCCTGACATTCGAAAATAGTACCCCCTACAATTTGCTCTAACTCTCTGAACATTTCTTTGTAAGGCACCTCTTCCGTTTTACAGTATTAACGAAAGACAATTATATCAGGGTTCTTGGTGACACCGCAACCTAAACAAAGAGATTGTATCAAAATTTTAACTGCGATTGGACGTATAGGACATTGTGCTACTACAGAATTTTTGATCATCTCACATTAATCATGTTAAGTCTTGATAGCAGGATCGAGACATCGGTTGACCCATTCGATGCCAAGACACCTAATTCTGCCTGGTCCCTATAGTACCGCTCAATGTATTCACCAGCGCCACTGGCAAATAACACCTTTGCAAACGCAGCATGGATCGCAAGATATCGAGGATCGGGGGGAAGAACACCAGAATTGCTACTGAAGTCAACGTGTATCTCATTCAACTGTCCAAAGTCGGAACGGGTGACGTAGCAGTGTTGAACTTCCTAAAAAGTTATGAGACAACCGATTCCTTCTTACAAATACAACCACTTACGGTGGGTTCAAAGTATACTGAAAAGTCACCAAAAGAGACATGTCCATTAGGACAAAAGAGGATAGCATTGGAGGGCTCGTTAATTCCTTCTCCAATTAAGCCTTGAATAGATACAGCAGTCCAATGCTTTATCATAACCCATGTTACACCCGACTTATCCTATTGCTTAGTCTTCAATATCCAAAGTATACACAATTGCATGGACAACACACTTACAATTGCGCCATTGTCATCCGAAGCAAAAGCGTTCAAAGCGAATGGTAAGATATGAGCGACTTCGAGACGAGTTTCCTTCGGTTTCTCTTCGGTTGGATCTCGAGCTGCAGGAGGGGCGCTCTTATCGATTTCTCCATGTAGTAGGCAGCGAAAGTTCTGTCTTTGGCAAACCTGAGGAACCCAAGTCTTGATTACACGAATACTAAACGTAAACACACGACTTACATCCTTCCTGAGCCGGGCTTGACCGTTACGGGTAGCTGGCTCAACCGTACCTCTCATTTCTTCCAACTCATCCAGCGGAGTTTGTGCTTCGGATGGTTCAACAGTGCGAGTATCACCTGCTGTTTTCACTGGCAATAATGATAGAGACACAAAAACTTCATCGTTGAAGCGACAACATACTGGGTACAATCATACTTTGAAACCACGCTTGGGCCGCTTCGCTGACTTTCTCGACCTTGTAAGCAGCGTAAATCACTCCAGCAGTATACCTTTCACCAGTGATGTCCTCTCGACCTGGAATGGCATCTTTTCCCGCATTATCAAGTAAAGCCTCCAATAAAACGCCCACATAAACTGTATGGTTCTTATATGAGTGGAGTACGACATCGTGGGTGCTCTTTGCGATTGTGCGGGCTTCATTGACCAGTACTGAAGTGTGGATGCGTGAATCGGCAATGACTTTTTCGACATCAATCCCAAGTTCTTCAAAGCTGAGAACTGAGCCAAAAGAGCTCGCTGCGCATCGATGAGTAAATACCATAGCTTTGAGACCGAGATGTCGTTCGATTGGAAGCCGGCTGGAGAGGCAGACGAATGAGGAGGATACAAGACATTGCTCAGTGTCCGTTGCGGAGCTTGAATAGAGTCTAAAAAATCGCACTTTAATGCAAGAGGGGGTGACTTACATTTTGTTCTGTTATCTATATCTGAGAAACTTAACAAAGACGCGAGGGTTGCCAGTGGGTAAAGGTCGAGGGGGAGCGGCGAAAGGTTTGCTTTTCGGGAGTCTCTAGGTGTCCTTATAAGGATACTTGTTGCAACCTTGTTGTATTCCAGAGTCGAGGTGATGTAAAATGAGCCTACGTGGGCGAATGAGGTTCATGGCCATGGAGTATAGTAGCAGTGCCTGAGAAACAATAGCAAAGTCGAATAACAAGGCCCATGATTGTTAGTAGTATCCGGGAGGTGAACGGTAAACGCGCCTCGCTTCCCGAAATGACTAAGGAGTCGTGTCTGTCGTTGTCCAGAGAGCTATTTCGACTTTGTGCACTACACCTACATTTCTAGAGTGGACATCGAGCCATCAAAGAGACCATTTATGAGCACAGCGCTTAGACGACTTTCGCAGCATAGTCGACATCTTTCTTCTCAACCAGCATCACCCATGTCCTATTAGATTAGATTGATAGTATTACATATATCATATAACTCTTGACCGAATTAGAGACGATATGAGCTGCTGCAGCAGCCGAGTGGCCGTTGTCCAAGTTGCGCGAGCGAAAATTTCCCGAGTCAGGCTTAATCAAGCGCTCGCTTGTTCTCGTCAGGCCCAGATTGAGCGATCCCAGCCTCTCCACTTTTAGTGGAAGGCTTGTTTACGGGCCTAGCGTCCGTTAAACTCCAGTCCCTCCGGCGAAAGTAACGCAACGGTGGATGCTATAGTTAGACTCGCGGAGTTCGAATTAAAAGTTACCCCGGATTTCGCCTCCTAAGTCCAGGCAGGAAAACGAACAAATAAACACACCATATAATAAACTGACTTATAAGTAATAATTAGAACATATTTTAATCGGTTTCTCTGTCCCAAATATTACTTTGTGACGCCGAGTCCATTGATTTGATTCGATTACATCCATTTTTAAGTTACAATTTCAGGCCGTTTACAGCCTATGCTATAACTATCTTATGGTTAAAACTTGAAAGACGCTCGAAAATTTGACTTGGAATAAAGAGACATATTAGGAAAGAAAGACGAGAGATTTCAACTGGGGAAATTTGAAGTGCGTGCTCATCTACGTGGGATGTCCGAAGCCAGTTGATATAATATTAGTAGGAGACGTGCTCCATATAATCGAAGAGAGAAAAGGTGATAAAAAAGAAAGAGTCCATAAATGATGAATATTTCGACATTATAATAAAAAAATAGTATACAACGCATGAAAATTACAGATATCCAAGGAAGAAATTACCCCAATATTTTAGATTTAAATATCTACTCCTCTTGCACACTTCAAACCCATTGCAGTGGACATTTTCATCCTTCACTATCTCCATCCATACTCGTTCATTTCGATACATCACCTCCACATGCTCAAGGCTAGGAATCTTCTTAGAAGGTTTTTGTAGGACGCGCAATTTTTGCTTCGGAGTATGTATCGATCTCCAATCCCTTGTATATCAGAATTCCCCCGAGGTATTTTAGCTTTTTGAGATAGAAGAGCGGCCTTAGTGTTAGTGTCTCAATTGCAGCATTTTTGGCCTTAATTTGAATCTTTTGATCAGAGATATATTTTGCTTATCAAATTAGATAACAAACGCACCTCCTGTCTTGCCTCCTGTAAGACCTTAGCTTGCGCTTTCTTCTGGAGAAGATATAAGCATCCTGATTTCATTGTGATCTAACGATTAAACTCACATTTTTCTTTATGTCTGTATGCCCTAAATACATCGTAGCATGTAGATAAGGGGCGATATATTAGACATTTAACATTAGGTATTAATTGCGCGAATCGAGAGATGTCTTGAACCCCGTCCATGATGCAAGTCTGTCGTCCGAAGAGACGGCATATTCTTTAAGAAGTCGAGGTCCGAATCATTTCTAATTTCAGAAAGAAAATGTTCTATTTGATGCGCAATCTCCCTTGGAATGGATGGATATGCCTCCATCTCGTCCGACCAACTTGAGAAATCTAGAGACCGCAAATGCGAGAGACTACCATTAGTCCACATTGACGGTCGTAGTATGGACAGAGAAAGAGCTTCGAGTTTGGAATGCCTCTGTAAGAAGTTGCGAAATTTCGCTCCATCCCACTCTATGTAGGAAGCCGTCGCTGCTGTTATGGTCAATCGGCGTAGATGGGGCCAATGTGCTAATTCCAGAAAGTCCCGTATCTTCGATAGATCCTTTCTCCCGTGATTTTTTCTATCGATGCTTTCATCATTGCTTTCACTATCCGAATTGCTTTCACTATCATTGCTTTCACTATCGTCGGCTTCGTCCATTTCGGAGTCTGATTCCCAGTCATATCCCGAGATATTCAGAAAGAGATCTTGGAGAGTCAAGTCGGGATTCATGACGAGATCGTCATAAAAGGGATTTCGATAACATATTCGACAACAGCAAGGATCCAAGGATAGTGATGTGAGCGTATCCAAATGCTTAGACTACAGTGAAGAATGTCAACTCGACGGCAATTCAGTACTGAACACAAGTAAGACCTACGGGCAACGGCCAGGCTATGCGGTCTAAATCTCGTATAACCTTTCCCTGGAAATGTCCAATGTCCAACTCTCGAAGACTTCAAGCAAATGTGTCTACAATAGCAAGGAAAATGCCTCTCATCTCATGAGAATTAGGATGTGGACCAGTGAAGTCCGATAGCCACGGTTCCCCGTAAGTAGAATCCACCCATCAAATCTCCGCGAAAGCAGAATCGTCAAAGAGATGTCATATGTACACTTTACACTGGAGACATTGTAAAATTTCCTGAGTCTAAAAGTCCCAGGAAATCTTATGCCTCTGGCAAATAGTATTAGTATTTCTTGGGGCAAAAATTGACAGGAAATGTTGATTACTTTGAGGATTTCCTGAAGCATGAAAAATTGAGTTGTGTTAGTATTTCCTGAAATTGGAAAACTTGGATGCATTCAGAGTTTACACAAGATTTCCTGAGGTCAGAAATGTTGGTAAAATTAAATGTATTTACCTAGCTTTCTAAAAAGACAAATGTACAGAAAATAATGGGTTTGTTCAAGATTTCCTGGCTGAAATTATCATGGGGAAACATCAAATCACTTTAGAATTTCCTGAATATATAAACAGCACAGAAATTTTGGGTCTGTCCAAGATTTCCTGGGTGACATTACCCTGAGGAAATGCTGAATTACATTAGAATTTCCTGAGTACACAAACATTGGAGAAACACTGGATTTAGCTAAGATTTCCTGACATGCAAACACTGAGAAGATGTTGAATAATATCAAGATTTCCTGAGCAAGATTACTGTCAAAAAACCATCATTTTCCCAAAATTTTCCCATTCTCAAATTTCCACATCCAGGAATTTTTGGGAAAATGATGATTTTTCTGACAGTAATCTTGCTCAGGAAATCTTGATATTATTCAAAATTTCCTCAGTATTTGTGCATCAGGAAATCTTAGCTAAACCCAGAGTTTCTCCAATGTTTGTGTACTCAGAAAATTCTAACATAATTCAGCATTTCCCCAGGGTAATGTCAACCAGGAAATCTTGAACAAATTCAAAATTTCTGTGCTGTTTATATTTCAGGAAATTCTAAAGTGATTTGATGTTTCCCCATGATAATCTCAGCCAGGAAATCTTGAACAAACCCATTATTTTCTGTACATTTGTGTTTTTAGAAAGCTAGGGAAATGCATTTAATTTTACCAATATTTCTGACCTCAAGAAATCTTGTGAAAACTCTGAATGCATGCAAGTTTTCCAATTTCAGGAAATTTTAACACAATTCAATTTTTCATGCTTCAGGAAATCTTCAAATTAGTCAACATTTCATATTAATTTTTTCCCCAAGAAATGCTAATACTATTTGCCAGAGGCATAAGATTTCCTGGAACTTTTAGACTTAGGAAATTTTATGATGTTTCCAGTGTTATCACTTGAGCTATATATATAGTTGTGTGCTCTGGAGGAACAATGTCTGCTTTGATTGGCTTGAAGGCATTTTTCTCATTCTCTGCTTTAATTAAATGCTGGTTCATCGGTTTGAGAATCCATGACCGGAATATATTGAGAGTTATCACCATCTTTCAAAAGGGCGCGAGGTAAGACAACATCCCCATCGAGATACGCGATGTAGTTATCCTCTTGATCCTTCGGACAGTATAACTCGAGGAACCGCGCATTATGGGCCAATATAGGGTGCTTGAAAAATATTTCCCAAAGACCAGGATGATATGGGGGCTGTACGAGTTAGAAGTTGAGCATTCAACGTTGTCAACTTTGGACATGCAAGACAATACACTCGCCGGCGCTTGTCTGTCCTGAGGCATTTACTAACTTTTATTTATGTACAAGATTCTTCAGAACATACTTAATTATAAGAATACTATCATAATTATGATCATATTTGAGTTCAAGGTGGTCTGGACTCTGCAGTGCCTGTCAAGTGTATATCTGTCTGTCTGTCCGATTGGAATAAGTAGAAGATTCACAGCTTTTATACTGCAAATCTAATACATAAGTTAATACATCATGAATACATCGTTAAATACAAGCTTGGGATTCGTGCTGTTTACATTAAAATTATTTAGTATTCGTATAGTCATAAATAATGTATTTGTACAGTCATAAATACGTATCCTGAGGCCGCATCATGTGTAGTTCCATATTCCATATTCCATCCTCTAATTGCGTCAGGCCACCAAATTTATACTCCACGACAGTCCTAACAAAATCTATAGGCACGAACGTTGAAGTAACTTTATGCCGAACGTGAGGCGGCACTAAGAACCGTCGCCGATAGGATTCGTCCGCTCCTTTCTTCGCAACACGGCTCAATTTCTTCGTGCGCTCAACCCACTTGGTTGGAACAGGAGATTTTCGCAAAGCCTCACTTATAGAACATATAACGTCTGAAACCGTCACATATGGCTCTTCGCAGAAATAAGGAGAGCACCGCGCGCTCCCGGTTCCTCGGACATAAACCGTGAATGGAAAAGGGAATTGCTTGCAAACCAGCTTGAAATAGGAACGTAGAGGTTGGATAGCTGGTTCATGAAGGACATCTACGCCGGACTGGTTGATTCGACAGTTTTGGCGTTGACGAGGCCGAAGACCCCATGATGGTTTAAAGGGATTGTCACGGACGTGAAACCACCATTGTAAATCGTGATCGTAGCAGATAGGATTGAGGGCTGGGTGGATTTCGGAACAGTCTCTCCACCATTTGAGGGTTAGGAAGCGTTTTACTATGTAAAATAAATAACAAATAATCGTACTTTAACGCAAGAGGGGTTGACTTACATTTTGTACAAAAGCTAGGGTTCTCATAACATCGATGTCGTTGTGCCCTTTCCCAAGAATCCGAGGGCACGACAGGCGGTAAGTTTCGCCATCCTCGGATGTTTGGATCGTCTTCGCGTTCACAGTAAGCTGGTGGTGCGAACATTATGAGGTATTTTTTGTTCTGTTATCTATATCTGAGATTCTTAACAAAGCCGTGAGGATTGCCAGTGGGTAAATGTCGAGGGGGGCATCGAAAGGTTTGCCTTTCGGGAATCTCTAGGTGTCCTTATAAGAGTACTTGTTGCAACCTTGTTGTATTCCAGGGTCGAGGTGATGTAAAAGGAGGCTACGTCGGCGAATGAGGTTCATGGCCATGGAATATAATAGGGAGCAGAAGAGCCTTAGAAACAATAGTAAAGTCGAATAACAAGGCCCATGATTGTTTAGTAGTATCCGGGAGGTGAGCGGTAAACGCGTCCCGCTTCCCGAAATGTCGGACAAGGGGTCGTGTCCGTCGTTGTCCGGAGAGCTATTTCGACTTTGTCCACCGCACCTACATTTCTTGAGTGGACATCGAGCTATCAGAGACCCATTTATGAGCACAGCGCTTAGACGACTTTCGCAGCATAGTCGACATCTTTCTTCTCAACCAGCATCACCTATGTCCCGTGAGTTCGCGTCGTACGATATCTGTCTATCGCTCACTGTAACGCACAGAGTACACTCCCCGTATCATCGGTGCTCCAAACACCCTAGGTACTCTAATTGCATGTCGATTCTTCGATTAATGCTCATCGATGACCAGAACATCGTGTCTTCATTGAACAAAATGGCAACGTCCTATCCCCCTTCCATGATATCCCTCTCTTCGCCGACCAGAACAGTGGAATTCTCAACATGATTGTCGAGGTTCCGCGCTGGACGAACGCTAAGATGGAGATCTCCAAGGAAGAGCCCTTCAACCCCATCAAGCAGGACATCAAGAGGGGCAGGCTTCGCTTTGTCCGCAACTGCTTCCCCCACCACGGCTACATCTGGAACTATGGTGCTTTTCCTCAGGTGTGCACTCATTCGCGCATATAATTTCGTGATCGATCTAATGATACGGCAGACTTGGGAAGATCCTACTCATACCCATGCCGAGACGAAGGCTAAGGGTGATAACGACCCTTTGGACGTTTGCGAGATCGGCGAGCAAATTGGTTTTGTCGGTCAGGTCAAGCAAGTTAAGGTTCTCGGTATCATGGCCCTTCTCGACGAAGGCGAAACGGACTGGAAAGTCATAGTCGTCGATGTCAACGACCCTCTCGCTTCCAGGCTAAATGACATTGAAGATGTGGAGAGACACTTGCCTGGCTTGATCAGGGCTACCAACGAGTGGTTCCGGTACGCATAAATCCTCAATTGCGGTGATATGTCACTGATTTGATATCTGTCTAGTATCTACAAGATTCGTAAGTAGCATTTATGAGCATATATCCTGTTCGGACACTGACTCATGCCCCAAGCCGACGGAAAGCCCGAGAACAACTTCGCTTTCTCTGGCGAGGCTAAGAACAAGAGGTATGCCATGGAAATCGTCCATGAATGCCACGAAGCCTGGCGCCGCCTCATTTCGGGCGAAAGCCCGGCCAAGACCGCCTCTTACGACTTGTCTATGTGCGTGATTTATTAGTTATCCTATATGCTTATCTAACTTTGTTGGCAGTACCAACTTGACTGTCGAAGGTTCCGCTGCCATCGTCAAGAAGACCGACCCCGTCTACACCAGCCTCCCTCCCGACTCTAGGAAGCCTCCCGCTCCCGTCGATCCTTCCAGTACGTATACATACATATATCTAGATCAATCAATCACTAATAAAATTATTTTCAGTCTCCAAATGGCAAGACAAAAGTTCTTTCCTGGCCTACGCGAACATATGCTAATTGATCATTCGCCAACAGGTTCTACATTTCATCAGCTCAGGTCTAAAACCGAGATAGTTTTTACTCTTTAGTATTTGGACTTCATTAGAAAGATGCATGTATGTAAGGACAACGAGATATGTATTAGATAACAAAAAAATGCTAGACGATTTTGAGAATTTCAAATATTGATGATACAGATATTACATGATCCACCTCCCACTCTAAGCGCATTATGCATTTTCGATACCCTTATCCGCCTGAACTGGCGGATATCGGCAATATTTGTCTTGGATGAAGGATACTGTCCAGGTGCCCTCTGCCGCAGAGTATATAGAATATTCTCTGGACATGACGCCAGAGACCGTATGCGTTTCTAAAACTTTGGGCGTCGAGCCTCGTCTCGCGCGTTCAG
Source organism: Sphaerobolus stellatus SS14 (assembly GCA_000827215.1). Taxonomy (NCBI): domain Eukaryota; kingdom Fungi; phylum Basidiomycota; class Agaricomycetes; order Geastrales; family Sphaerobolaceae; genus Sphaerobolus; species Sphaerobolus stellatus. The sequence goes on from KN837081.1 coordinate 79,016, forward strand.
CGAGCTCCGTGCGTTGATATGTGAAGGTGAATGGTGGTTCACCGATGAGATCGAAGCGGATTTCAGCTTGGTCACCTGAGAGAGGGACAATGTATTAGTCTCATCTTAAGAAGGCAGTCGATGGAAGGAAATATGTACCTTCACGAATGTCTTGGATAACCCTCTTTCCATGCGAGACCTTTGCAGACGGAATATTGTGGATCTTGAAACTTAAATCCGCAACAGTATTTTGGCATCGATCTTGTTCATGCGCGATTGACTCGATTGAGAACACGCCAGGACGGTCAGCGACACGGCGGAATGGTGATGTTGGAGCTTGCGCTGAGGTTAGCTTCCCATCGAAGCGATATCTTCGAAATGAAATAATAAGTAAAATTCTACAAAGAATACATAAATCAACTCACTGAACTTTCCATGGTGGTGTACCTTCCAGTTGGAATTGTAATGCTTCACCAACGCAATAGTCTTCCCGGCGATCAAATGGAACAATAACAGCAGACTCTGCAACGTCAACCCACAGCTGTCTACGGACCGCGTCCAAATCGGCATGAGGACAATTGGATGCATCCCGGATATAATCAATCGTCACAAGATGCGGTCCTACAGTTCGGAAAACATATTGCGGAATCTCTAGTTTCCATTCATGCAATGGCGTCTCGAGGATCTCCTTGTGAATTTCACTAGACGCAAGATTCTTGACCGAGAGCTCGAGAACGAAAGGCGGCGTCCCTTGCATTACGACAACGCCATCTGTCGAAAGATCTCCACGATGAACAAAGTCGTCATGAAGACAGTAGGAAACACGATCCGATCGTTTGAAGTATGCTGTCGGCCTGGCGAACACTTGTTGCTCGAACTGCAGACGTCCTGAAATAGGGATGACAGAATGCTTCTGGACTGGATAGGAAGCGTCGCCGATAGCGGTGATTTCGTAGTACACTCTTCCAGCGGTGGATGTCTGTAACTGGAAGTGTGCTGTAGATTGGATGCTGCTAAACGATGGCTGATCAAGTAGCTTGATTCCATTATTATTCGTTTCTCGTGCAATGTTATAATTGATTTGGAATGGCGGAATACCGTAGAAAATAAGGTCCAAGTGATCTTCGGTACCTTCGCACTAATCCCCTTCAATATCAGAAATCACACGCCGGAGGTCTGCAATGAGAGAACTTACAACACCAGGACGAACGAAGGTTCCGTTGCTCGATACGTACTCAACAACAGACGATCTCGCGATCTGAACTGTAGGCTTCGGTATCCACTCGACCTTGTATGTGCTTTCTCCTTGGACGACTGAGCCAGGGCAATATGCGTCATTAACCTGTATACTACCATAAGGATCACTGTGTCGCAACATATATCAAACGATTCACTTACTTCGACAATCTCATACAAACCCGCTTCTGAGACAGTAAGGCGATCATTTGCGGAAGACAAAGTGGCCCGGGTAACTCCCTCTTCAGGGTCGTCGGCTTTACGATATTTGATCTTCCATGGCTATGACAACCCGCTTAGTTATAAGTTTTTTACGCAGATTAAAATTCTCTACCCCGTCACCAGTGAGTCGCAAAGGAAGATGCGCCTGCTTGCCCTGTAGGATTCTCGTTTGACGTTTACCATCTTGTGCGTAGAATTTGGCAGTCGGCTGAATGGAGTTCATTAGCAAACAGCGATATATATATATATATAAGACAATTAAATGAGCTCTCACTTTGACGCGCTTGACGTTGACTGAAATTCCCGGTACAGACAATGATCTCTTGCATCCGTATGCATCCTCCACGCTCGCTGAAATATTGCATTAGATGGTGAGACAAATTAAATAAAGAGAAGAACCTACCCAAGTCGACTTGGAAGGTACCACCCTCCTCGTCAACGACGGAAGGAATCGGAAGTCGTAAAGTTTCCCTGGGCTTATTAAGGTTGGGTACCTGAACGGCTTGTGCGCCCTTAGGACCCAATATCTGCACTTCCAGATTCCATGGTGGAGTACCCTGATTCACCATCATCAACCGACTGCATGCATGTATGTATTAAAAAACGAAATGACGAACCTTAAGCTCAACGTCAATATCAACCAAGCTTCCAGAACAACTATGCAAGATCTGTTTGCCATACGCGTGCGCTGATTTAACGAAATCTGCAGAAGCAAGGGGATGCACGATTTGGTTGATTGTCGGGCCATCGAGCTTCACGTTATCGTAGTTGGCATCACTCATTCGGACGAAAGTATACGTGTAACTGCCACTCCTATACCCCCAAAATATCAGCAATGTGAATTCAATAGATATAGAAAACATGCATACCGTTCGGGTTGGAGTGTAATTTCGCCACGAGAGCCTTGGAACGTTTGGTGCAGTTCGCGCATTGCCTCTCCGTCTCTCTTGGTATGATACCAGACCTTGTACGGCGGTTTACCTTGGAGGATAAGCGATGCTGATACACCGGTGTCGCCAGAGCTATATTGCGATTTAGTTACGAAGTGTCGATACTCTAAGTATTGAAGATAGCTTACCACTCATGAATCCTCTTCCACTCAATGCTCGCAGTTGGCAATGGTTGTTCAACAACACGGCAAGTTTCCGGACTCAGGATATCTCCAGGACAATATTGTCCCTGAATATCGACTATCGTGTATTCACCGGGTGCGCTTGCCATCAATGTTAGATCTCGTTTCCCTTGGCCTGTCTGGAACTGCCGCTCCCAAGAACCGTACTTCTTCGCCTCCTCAGGAGGTTGGTACTTGAGGGTAATGTTCCATGGTCCATCTTCCCCGTCAGCATCATTAGCAACGACCGAGATTGGGGTTTCTTTGCCAATAAGAAGAGTCGCAGGTCGGCCAGGACCGCATCCTTTGAAGCTCATTGCGCTACGTCGAAGAACTATGAGAGACTGGGTGGTACGCGATCTTGCTGATAGAGGGAGAGGAGTCAAATCGAGAGTATTCCCAACTCCATCAGTAAGGGCATCCAACGTGTATGTATGACGACCTAGAGCATCTAAATGGATGCTGAGCGGAATACGGAGCTCTTCAGCCTTATAGGTTCCAATCTAAAGAATAGTGTTAGAATACAACCAGTATACGTGAAAACTATAAATCGAACCGTATTAATGCCTTCAATTCCTTCCACGAGGAAGTTTTCTCGCCGTCCAGATACTTCCCTATGCCACTTGAGTGTCAAAGGAGCAACGCCAAACACCTTAAGATCCAGGGTCTCTTCCTTTCCTACACATCGTTTTTCATCGGCGTTATCCTCTAGTGCAAATTCGACCTTTGGACAGTAGACAACCGTAACCTCAGTATGACGAAGTCGAACGTCTGCATTAGACTGATCTAATGCACGTTCTAGTCGCACAATACCAGGCTTATTAACTTTGATGTGTTGCAGCACTTCCGTCTTCTCAAGACCGTACTCCGAGTTCGCAGCACTGCGAATGAGAAGAGGGCGTTGTTTCGGCAGTTCATTGTACTCGTAATAGTCATCTTCGTCGTCTTCTTCCTCCTCTGGTTCAGCGTGCTCCAATGTCAATAACGCATCTGTCCGTGCCTTCTCGATTTGCTTCAGATCACGAGAAGCGAGATTGATCAAAGTTTTAGGGACATCGTCTCCTAGGGGCGATATGGAGTACATCAAGTGTGTGGGTTGCGTGTTGTTGAAAACCACAGGCAGCAGTACTTCATCGTTTGGATGACTTAAACAGAATGATTTCCCTAGAGGATTCAGCTTTCCGGTACTGCGATGGATTAATTGCGGTACGGTATACCAGGGATTTATGGACTCACCTAATAGGAGACAAACGCACAGTGTGCTGCCCAAACAAATGACCGCCTTGGTTTATTACATCATCTACGTATACCGCACGCTCTCTTGTGGAGATTTCAGTTCCGGATCCAGGCACTAGTAACATGTGAGCATTTGAAGGATCTGAGCTGATAGCAAAGACTGCTCACTTCGTAACCATGTCCAGGGTGCAGAAAACTGATGCTTCGGAGGTCAACAAAAAGCCAGGAAAAGATAAGACATATCGCACCTCATATGGTTTAAATAATACGACATTAACAACACTCAAAATAAATACTTGCACCACCCTAGCCTTCCAGTTGAAGTGCAGACGGGGTATCCGTAATTCAGCCATCCCAATGATGAACACGGCATCGGTCACTAGCCAAGTGAAAAGGTATCTCCACCAATAGTCTGGATACAGCCATCGCAAAATAAAACATCGTGCCTTTATTGCCTGGAACGAAGTCGAGTAAGTTCGCCAGTGGCTGAAGACCAAACAATGGGCAAACTCACCTGAAGCAACGCTCCAAAGCTCAAAACATAAAGCCTCTGAACTGGCGCACTGACATATGTAAATGATATTCGAGGTTGAGACCCTGGCGATCCTGGTAGTTTTTGGGGAGGCTGGCCTGCAGGAGTGGCCATGGAGGAAGAGCACGCGTCGCGTTCTTTGTCTGTATGGGTGGGTATGGACGAAAGGCAGATTGGCGCTCATAGAGATAAGATAAGATAAACGTTAACTAATTATAGCATGTGGGTCTTTTATATCAACTCCACCCGCTCCTGTAATATAGCTATAATAAGCATACAAAGATTCAGCTAATGAACGTTAGCTAACCTCCGGGTCGAGTGGATACGCTGTGCAAAGTTTCGTCATGCCCCATATTCTGTCAGTGGAACACCCTCTCCTCACTTATTGTAGAGGCTTATTCCTGTCACGAATGACGCACAGGTTGATCTTCCACAGACTCTTAAAAGGACGCCTGTATGGAAGAATTATTTCCAAAACTTCTCCCGCCCACGAAGGCCTGAGCAACCAATAGTCCCTTTTATTTCCCTTTACCCCTTAACGATCACTTCAAATAATGTCTGCTCAGCCTCGCTCTCGCCCCGTTTCCCAAGCCCGTTCCGAAGATGACTATTCGGACTCTCCCAGTCGCTCTCAATCCCGAAGCGGTCGTCGTCGCCGAAACCGCCGCCAACGTCAGCAAGGAGGTCTAGTAGACGGCCTCCCAGCTGTTAACGAAGTCGGAGAAACCGTAAATCAAGTCACCAACACTGCCAAAGGTGTTACCGGTGCTGCTAAAGGAGTCCTCGGTGGTGTTGGTGGTGGTGGTGGTGGGGAAAGCGGAAAAGACACATTACGTCTACGCCTGGACTTAAACATCGACGTCCACATAGAATTGAAGGCCAAGATCCATGGCGATCTTACGTTGGCACTATTGTAAGTGATCAGTTGTTCTTTGAAAAGGAGCCTGAATTTAGGCTCATGCCTTAGATCATAGGGGCTAAGCATTTTAATGCACTTAAGGACAAATGAGCCTTTTTTTCAACGACATTTCCAGCATACATGGCTTCGCGATATTATTGATGCAGCGAAAAAGTCTTCTTTGATCTTGTATTATCACTTATGGACACACTGCCATTCTTTGTTACGAACCTTACGAGTGGATACATTTATATTCCATAATAATATTGTACTAGAAGTTAACTTGTGCGTGTGAGTGTGTGTGTGTAAGAGAAGGGTTCAATTAACGTGCTGGACTCAGCGATAGTATAATGAGTATGACATATTTATTTCCTTCAGCCCATAAATGCCTACATGAAAGATAATCGTTTGCTTTATATAATGATATCGCATAAAGATCCCTTCCTACACGGGAGGAGGAGATGTGGGACCATGGATCTCGGTGACCCTTATGCCATGAGAGCAATATGGCGCAGTTCACTAAAATAATCAATTAGATCCGAAATAGAAGTCAATAAAATAAATCAAGCTCACTTCTGCACTTGCTGTCCAACCTTCATATTCTCATATACAGTGGGCTTTGCACCTGAATCCAAGCGACTTCCCGGGACATCATCATATTCCAACGCCTTCTGCGCCAATTTCTCGATGGGGAAGAGATCGAAATCGGAGGATAAATGATAGAAAAATGTGGAAGAGATACGGATTTGAGGTCGGCCGGGATGCGATAAGGCGCGCTTTGCCATCGTCTATGCGTGTCATGAGGTACCATGTGATAAGGCATAAATCATTGGGTGTAGTCAACGAGGAGCAAAAAACTTACAGCAAGCGTAGCATCGTTCACTACAACCTCGTGATACCCAGCCTTAATAAGTCCTCCGGTCAAATGTTCAAGCTGCTTTCCGGCTTGGACAAGCAGATATTTGCCCTCTGTGGGAAAGACGACGGGGATACGTTTCCCAGAGTTGCGAGCCCAGATATTCAGGCCAGGGTATCTTGAGCGTCCGTGAATGGTCAAAAAGTTGAGATCCGTGTGGAAACCGGCGAGAATAGTGTCCTTTGCGCCGTATTTGCCCAGGTCTGAGGCTGTGGGGGCAAGAATATGGGGACTATAGACTATCAGAGCGCAGTTGAGTATATGAAGAAAATGCACATACCCATACTTTGCAGCATCTACGAAATATGTGCGTTCAAGACCCAATCCAAAGGATGTCATCTCAGCAAGATTCCCAACAGCCTGCTTCATCGTCTTTCCCCACTTCTCCAGAGTAGGCTGCCATGTATCTTTGAAAGCTTCGGGAATGACATTCGGCGCATTTATTCCTGGGAATGCTGTCTCGTACGGCGGAGGAGTGGTCATCCTCCAGAAGAATCGACACTTGGGGTCAGGATGATGTCCAGAGATATCGAGGGGACGTTCTGAAGGTTCAAGACGGTCGATAACATCAAGACAAGGTTCATGGACAGCGCATTTAGGCTTCTCGGTATTCTCGAGAGTAGCACCGACTTGATAGCCAAGTTCCGGACGCTCGTCTTTCCTGAGTAGTTCATCGGGCTGAGCAAAGTAGTCCTCGAGGAGATCCAGGAAGGTAGAGTTATCTTCCTCCTCGACGCGTGAATCGTGTAGAATAAGAGCACCGTAGGTAATCAAAGCCTCTGCAGCCTGTAAATAGGAGAGCGGTCAGCATACATTCGGCAGCGATCAGCATACATTCGGCAGCGATCAGCATACATTCGGCAGCGATCCGCCTCCGCCGTACCTTCTTACATTCGCGGTCGCGTTCGTCGTCAGATGTCGAGTTGAGATAGACGTCGAGATCGACGATGGGGAGTGAAGCAAGGGAAGACATGCTGTGGCAGTGGTTGAGGAGAGAAGAAATGGCTAAAATTGGAGATAATAACGATCGGCTCCCGGAAACGGCCGAAAAGAGTGTCGCCTCGCGTATACCTGCAATCGTAAGCAGTCACCATATCATCGCTCTTTCCCGCCACCCACCACACCACCGTTTCTGTTAGCTTAGACGACTGCCCAGCATGATCAAAGTGCGCAGAATTGCTGTATTATATCTCGATTGACGTGTTTACTGATGATCGCGTGCCAGATTTGGAGTATGAAGAAGAATGAGGAGGCTGCGTCGAAGAGGAAACCCAAGACGAGTGCAGCTCAGATCCGAGTCCAGAAAGGTATGTTGCCCAATATCTCCAACGCAATCATGGACTAATCGTGTGCTGTAGATCTAACAGAACTTGATCTCCCGTCGACCATGAAGATTTACCATGCTGACCCCACCAACCTCCTCAACTTTGAGCTCACCATTAACCCAGACGAGGGTTCGTCTGTCGATCTAAGTGCATTATAGCCTTTCTTACGTGTTTCCTCTGCAGGCATGTACCACGGTGGCTCATTCAAGTTCTCGTTTGTCATCAACACTAACTATCCACACGAGCCACCCAAAGTCAAATGCATACCCAAGGTACGCTATTCTCGTCACACGTTAGTCAGACTACTCTAACCGGTGCTCGACCTATAGATCTATCACCCTAATGTAGACCTAGAAGGGAACGTCTGCCTAAACATTCTTAGAGAAGACTGGAAGCCCGTTCTCAACCTCAACTCTGTCATGGTCGGATTACAGTACCTATTCTTAGAACCAAATGCAGATGATCCATTGAACAAAGGTATGTTTCGTTGATCTCCCTTATTCTGTCCTGTTGTTTATTCCTATGTGTCAATGCAGAGGCTGCGGAAGACCTACGGCGGAATCGCGACACTTTCATCACAAACGTCAAGAATTCCATGCGGGGAGGAAGAGTGAAGAACGAGGATTACGACAATGTCCTGGTCACACGATGATCCTTAATCGCTTTCATTTCTGTATCTTCCACGCAATCGGTTCATCGCTTTTCTTCACTTTTGCATACTGTTTCTGCTCTGAGTCATACCTAATTCTCTCCATTTTCCTTTCCTATTCATCATTCTGGGGTATTCTCGCGTGACTATCCATTATACTGGCTCGAGAGGGAGAAAGCTAGAGGGTACTGTCCCAGGATATTATTCCCATCCTAGATAAAGCCTCGTTCAGCTTCCGCGATATGTTGTGTAGGAGAAAGGGCTGATCAATAATGGTATATGGAAGTGTTCGCCAGGCTGCAGGTTGAAGTTGATCTATAATAGCCAGAGTTCTAAGTTCTA
>KN837081.1:90057-101592 GCA_000827215.1 Sphaerobolus stellatus SS14
GATAAAATCAGGCTCCTTGCTATTATTTTATTTTAACGTTAATTCTCGTAGCTTTGAAGGATATCGCATCTATTGGTGGAATTACACGTATACTTACCAGGTGAATACTTTTCCTTTCAAATAATTCTCCTGCTGGAAGTTTATCATAATTATCATCTCCCAAGTGGTCTGGCGAAATCAGCCCCACAAAGCATCGACCTCCTAAACCAGCTCGCGTCTTTATCTTCCACTTTCAATCCAAAGATTATGATTCTGCCTGGTTCAGGCATTAATCCCAGCACAGTTCGGACTATCACAGATTGCGAGTGGTGGAGAGTAGAGTCACGGGAAATACACCTGAGTGCGGGCACCTGGATAGATAGTCCGATGCAGTTCAGAAGAGATGACATGGGGATGGGATTTGGGGGTGAAGTTGAATGGAAGGTTTGGAGGTCTAGAGAGGTCGTTGTAAGAGAGGTCAAGGATATTGCTGAGGCGGCTTTAAGTGCTTAGAAATACGGAGTTTATGTCTGTGATCATCTCACAAGTTCATAACTGATTTTGAATACAGATAATATATGACATTTTGCGAGATATCAATATATTCAAGATTCAATGTCACCCATAACTTCCCAGCCTCTGCTGCATCAATTAGCAGCCAACAAATATCCCGCAATGCCCTCATCAGAATATCCTGAATTTTTAACTGCATTGTCCTTCTCCGCTGCCGACATCGTATAAAAATGATCCTTCCCATTTGGGTTCCAAAGACGATACAAAGGTGCCGCTCCGCATATTTGAGATGGATAAACGTACCCCGTAACTCCCTCGTCCGTGTATCCTAACGAATTGATGGCATTGTTTCTCTCATTCACATCCGTAGTATAGAAGTGATCCACGGCCGCAGTGTTATAGAGGCGATATAAAGCAATGGTCTGTGGCTCGGAGCGGATAAATATATAACCCGTGATTCCTTCGGCCTGGTAGGCGAGTGCCCGGACAGCGTTTTGCATTTCGGCACCATTGGGAGTGTAGAAATGATCAACAGCGCCTCCGTTGTATGCACGAAGGAAGGCAACAGGGAAAGTGCCGTAGGGACAGAATGCAGGAGAACGTTTAGTGACCTGAGGCATTGCAATAGTAATTGGAATATAAGACAGAGAAAACACTTTAAATGAATCCCAAACCTTTGGAAAAACCGGCAAACGTTCTCCTCGGCATGCTTCAAATAATATGGGCAAAAGGAGGATCAAAGTGAGTACCAACATCGTTCGCGAGTATATGTAGTACTACGTGGCGTTCAACTTGAGGCTTTTGACTCGTTGACTCTGAGACCCTCTGGCCAGGCTATTTAACCATATTCTGTGTGATTAATTATTCTGAGATAGGAATAAATGTAAAAGCCTAAAATGGCTGATAAATATCCTCAGTTAAAGGGAACTTTTGAGTATTTGACTTTCTCGCTGAATGCGACAACATAATTACTCTATACACCATTCGAACTCGTCAACGAAGAATTCAGGAGCTTCCGAGGCACAGGTGTTGTATCGCTTTCCGTTGTTAGATATCTCTACCCAGTTCCATTTATGAAAACACATGGTGGACTTAGACCGAACTTATATGTCGTTTCTAGTATTCTACACCCGACTTCGGAATAGCGGTATGGAAACTGTATATCTGGTTAGGCCTAAAGAATCGAGGGGAGTGTCTGTAGAATCACACACTTGAAAATTTTGATATTTGGGATATCCCTCAATAGAACGACTAACGAGGCATCCTTATGGCGACATTCAGTTCTTCATTTGTTATAATCTTTTTCCTTTGGCTGATAGTAGTGCATGCTTCATAAGTATCGACTGAAGATATATTGGCCAATATGGTCAGTGATATTAGTAAGCCCTTTCTATCCTGACGCCTGGAAAGTGCGAAGTCAAGGCGGAAATGGTTCTACGCGCATCAGACTAAGACAGCGCGGGACTCGGAAACCTAAATAGATGATCTGTTAGATGAAATGCCACTAGATCACAAACGTGTTACCATTTGTAAAGCTAGTTCGACCGCCGATAGATCTCTTCAGAGGAAAACTCGTTCTAACTTGATGGTATTTACCAGATATGAACAAAGGGTTGGAAGAATGTGTTACCGAGCTTCGACTTCGGCACTATAATAATTGATATATAGCTTCCTAACTTGTTTTGCAGATTCGTTCAAAAATGTACGAAATAAGCATCACATAAGGATGGATAAGAATCTATACTTTTGTTGCTGTCCAAGATTTTGATACAAACAAATAATTTACCCAAATACTGACATTCAAACCCATTTCTTCTTCTCTCGCTTCTCCGCCCTTTTCTTCTCCCGTAGAAGACAATAATCACCATATTCGTTATTGTCACTCCATTTGTTGAACGGCAACCAGAGCAATCTTGATAACAAGGGGGAATTTTTGGCGTCCAAGAACGGTACACATGACACTCTATCCCATCGGGATGAGTCAATTGCGTATCTCGGTTCGTGTGGCGGTGGGGGGTTCGGCGGATGATGGGGGAAGTCAAGATCAATAAGATAATCACAGGTTGATACATCCACCTGGTATCAGTCGTGAGATAGATCCACGCCAAAAATGAGGAACAACTCACGTACTGCCCCTGTTCTTCCTTATTCAAATCATTCAACCCTCTTGGGACAATTCTTGTGGCATCCCTTCTCCAGATTCCCTTTTCGTGGCCTTTGCTATGCTCAAAATGCCTGGGCAATAGACCATTGAATTCGCTCTTTATGAATTGCACGTCGATGCCATCGGGGACTAGGTAATGACTAGGGAAACGATACCATTCTTTCCCGTAACATAGACGAAGTCCAAATTCTTTAACTGGACCTAAATCGACAGGAAGGGGATGATCATCATCCACATCAGAAGGGTCTGATGTTTGAATGGAACGAAGAAGACCTGTGACATTCAACAGACGAGGTAGTTCCTCGCTCTCGAGATGATACACGACGTCCAATGGTGCATGATAATAATGATTGAAAGCGAGGATGCGGGAGATTGAGATAAGGATGAATGTCAGCATGACAGATCTCGTCATTGTTTGGAACAAAGGCGATCTTGAAGCCTAAAAATGGAAGATTCATAAGCTCTCAGTCACTCGTCAAATTGCATGAAAAACGCACTCTATATGGGGACTTTGTAATGTTGACATATGCCTTTTCAAACCAACCTCTCACGAGATATACACTGATTGCTGCATTAAGGCAGACTAGTGGATATATCGGGGACATGAATCTCTCCTCTTTGTGCGGTTGAGCTGTCAACACGATGATCCACAGATACAAAGGAGCCAGTCTCATTACAATCAATACCCAAGGCGAACTGTAACCAGGCGGCGTAATTGAAGTTGGAGGTGAAGCGATCGGAACGACACCAGTAGGTAATCCCACACGCTTGCGGTCCACATAGGAAGTAACCAGCAAGAATGGTGCAGAAGCGAGAGCCAGAGGAAGGATAATGTTGAAATTTAACAAGAGATTAAGGAAGTAGAATGTTGGAGGCTCCGTTCCGTACAATTCCGGACCCCGCTCAGAACCGCCGAAGATGTTGTATTTGATGATATTCCATGGGACGACGGTGAAACGACCATAACCAAGGGAATCAATTGCAATGATAGGTACCTATGTTATGATATGTCAATAAAAGTTCAGACTTTTCACGGAAGGACTTACAAACAGCGATGCTGCAATAATCCCTGCGCCAAACAGCCTCTTAACTCGACCCAATACCCATTGTGCGTAGACTCCAATATCCGTACTAACAAGATCCGCGCCACGCACAAAGATCTCCTCGATAACGAATGGGACTGAAACCAAGAGGGAGAATGGCCAGCCAACGATCGCACCCGTTGCAAAGAAGAAAGTGGCGAGCAGGGTTCGTTGCGGGTTGCTTTTGGCTGGTAGCTGGAAGGCATACGAAAAAGCCAAGAGATTAGCATACATAGCAAAGGAAGACGGCAAGAATGCTGTAAAATCACGAGACTTAGTTGGGAATGCGTAAAACTAAACGGATGTCCGCACCCGTAGAAGCATTCCACATTCCAGTGCTAAACATGAGCATGATTAAGGTATAGCGTCCAATGCGTTCATTGAAGACTTCGACTATAGTCCTATAGAATTTGGCTTCGCAGAATGAACTGATGACGGCAAGGAAGATTCGAACGGCAAAGAATGCCGCACGCTAATAAGTAGGAATCAGTGGGAGTGTGATTAATTATGGGTGGAGGACGTACTTTATCAAGAGATACTAATCGCACAGGGCCCCACGCAGGCAATAGATGGAAGATAATATAGGCCCAGCTACGGATAGCGTACTGCGGGGAAACCTCCCATGTCTGGAAACCAACATTACGATCAAGGTAGTGCAACGGTTCCCAAAAGTTGAAAACTAGATTCTTCGCAGTAAGTTTAGAGCCAAGGGCGAAAAGGTCCAGGACATACCTTCATCACAATCTTGGATGTTCGAATACATTGCTGCGCTGACTCGCACCAAGACCAATAGCCGGAAAGCTAAAGACAGACTAGGCGCAAACGGTCCTTTCGCTGTTCTAACAGAAATTAAATGAAGTCTGGGACTTTTCGAAGCAATAATGAGTGCACATACCTTCTGAGCAGCTCCTGCAACAATCCTTGCCTCCGCAACTTCGAACGTGGAGCCATACTTTCCTGGCCTTCTTCTATGCCAGTTTTCCGATCTATGGGCCGCCTGAAACGAATATGCTGAACATTTGGGTTGTTGGTAGCCATTTTCGAGCTTAGGGCAAGAAAAGAGGGGGGAACCGTATCCGCGCGGATATCCGCTAATAGTTGTCTAGCAGCGTCACTTCGCTAAATCGGGGACCTTAGTCATCTGATCTATTTTAAAGTACAGGCTGCTTTAAGGCGTGACACAACGCGTCCAACGCGTTTCGCGACTATCTCATGACCCGTAAAATCTTGGTTGGCTTTGGAATTGACGTGGATGCAGTGGCTGGCTGGTAATCTAGTCTCTAGACTTATAGTATATTCACGTAAACTGCGGCAGGATTGGGTCCTATGGGGGAGAAGATTCTCCGAGTGATATATCGCGTGTACGTATTTTCTGAATACTAATCCGATCTTGTATCTCATATAATCCTTATGTCGCTGTATACCATTACCTCATGCAGGGTATGTACGCTGGAGAGGTTGGAGTACCAAGACTTTTGAAACTTCTGGCAAAGTACGACATCAAAGCAACTTGGTTCGTTCCAGGTTGGTGTCGCTGATTTATTTGCTTTTCCTAGGCTAAACTGGAAAATCACAGGACATAGTTTAGAAACCTTTCCAGATCAAGTTGCTGCCGTGCGAGATGCTGGACATGAATTGTAAGTTTCCTGTCAATTCATCAACTCTGGAGGATCCAGCTGGGCTGATAAGGCCCCAGGGGCCTTCATGGATATTCACACGAAGTAAAAATTTATGAAACATTAATCTTATTCTCGGAGCTAATTTGTGCTGTTAACAGAACCCTCAAGCTCTTAATTTCTCCCAGCAAAAGGAGATATTTGATCATACGTTCAAACTACTCACCGACTTCTGTGGTGGGGTTTCTCCCAAGGGCAGCGTAGCACCGTGGTGGGAAACAAGCAAGGACAGTATCCAGCTTCTTCTCGAAAACGGGATCGAATATGGTGAGAATTTGCGGATTTATTCATTCCATCCGTCTAAAGCTGCTTGAGAGACCATTCCAACATGGCTCATGACTGTCAGGTAAGGCATTTCGCCCTCAGCTTGGGTTTAACAATGATCATGACTGAAATATAGGCTTACTACTTACGAGATGAAGATATCTGGTATAAGATCCGCTATGATCAATCCCCTCAGACCTGGATGAAACCTCTCCGACGAGGAAACGACACCGGACTAGTAGAGATACCAGCAAACTGGTATCTAGAAGACATGACTCCTTTGATGCAAGTTTTTTCATAAACGTTACCCCAATGATTATCATTAAACTTTAAATATTTAGGTACATGAAGAATGTCCCTAATTCTCATGGATGGGTTAGCACATATTTTCAAGATATTCTTAAGCATTCTAACTTCGCAGACAGGTTGACACGAGAGTAGTCGAGAAGATATGGAAAGACACATTTACTTATTATCACCAGTAAGCCTAGCGTGCCTTAAAAAGATGATCGCATTTATGCCATTGAACGGATTATCAGGACCGAAGATGGTAAGCTGTGACGATCGGAAGGGCACTACAGTGACGTATAACCCTATTTCGTCACTTAGATTTCATATTCCCTGTCACGATACATCCGGATGTCAGTGGGTATGATCTGCTCAATCTCACAGAATGGGTTCTGCTGATAGATTGTTTCGACAGTCGGCCTCATGTTCTCTTAATGGTGGTAAGTTGATCGAGTTGAAGCTTATTGAAAGGCCAATCCACGAATGATCTTTATGCATCTTTAGGAATCATTTATTCAATGGGTTAATACTCATGATGATGTTCACTGGGTACCTATGGTTGAAATGAGCAGAGAATTCCGCAGAAAGAATCCGCACAAACCTAACGCAGTAATGCCCAAAGGTTATATACCTCACGAAGAGGTTGATAATGAGGAGACAGAATGGATTTTGGTATGATCTTTCAATGTATTCCACTTTGCGAAAGTGGATCGGATTTAGGTATATTAATCTAAACACGAAAATGTGTCCATAACTTGAAAATTTCCAGGATCTCGACGACGTATTGTTGACGTCTCAATTATTAATGTCTAAGCATTTCCGAAACGTTGCCGACTCGTCCGGCCTTCTGCCTTATCATATTCTCAGTCCTTAGACAGCCGATGTGCAAATAAACCCCATCACGTGCTGGAAGAACCATTGACCATTCTTCTCATTTGTTATCTCTCACTGAGCTAACGTTATCGCTTCTAGAATATGTCAGCTTCCGAATAGGTTGAATATTCTTGTGCGAGTGCTCTTTTGCTTCCCCCATTTCGTTCTCCTGCGAAATACCACACTCGAGGTTGTTGAAGAATGCCTAGGAAAGTCTTGGTTGGATTCGGTGTGGATGTCGATGCTGTTGCTGGCTGGTGAGCCACCGAAATTCTTAAATACTAGCGAAAAATGCCTCATCTATTTTAATCAAGGTTAGGGTCTTATGGAGGTGAAGACTCCCCTCTTGATATCTCTCGTGTACGACCCAGTGGCATAATGATGAACACAATGATGCATCAAAATTGACTTATGTCTTTCTGATCTTAGGGGATGTATGCGGGTGAAGTTGGGGTTCCGCGCTTATTAAAGCTGTTCGACAAATACAAAATGAAAACTACATGGTTTATTCCGGGTAAATCCGATCATCGCGTCTGTTCTCCTTTCAAGCTCATCAACTTAAACACCATAGGTCACAGCTTAGAAACCTTTCCGGAACAAATGGCCGCTGTAAGAGATGCAGGTCACGAAATGTAAGCGCCTCTGCCAGTATTATTTTTAATCCACTGGCAGCTATGCAAATGCTGACATCCAATAGAGGGCTTCACGGATACTCGCATGAAGTGAGGGCAGCACGTACCTCCGTCGTCGGATTACTAACTGCCAGAATTCAGAACCCCGTTTCAATGACAGTACAACAACAGAAGGATATCCTTGATCACACTTTCCAATTACTTACAGACTTTTGCGGGGGAGTTCCCCCAAAAGGAAGTGTCGCCCCTTGGTGGGAAACCAGCAAGGAAGGCACGATGCTGCTCCTGGAAAAGGGAGTGGAATATGGTCCGTTTTCCAGGTCTATCATACCGCGTAACGGCCTAATGGTAGCTGCATATTTGATTTTCTGATTTACAGATCATTCGAACATGGCGCATGACTGTCAGGTACCGTGCTTCTATACGACTGCATAATTAATTGGCTCGGTTGATCACGGACATCAAGGCATATTATCTTAGAGACCAGGACATCTGGCATAAAATCGCCTACCATCAGAACGCGAAGACATGGATGAAACCGCTCAGTCGAGGGAGTGAAACGGGTCTGGTCGAAATTCCTGCGAATTGGTACCTAGATGACCTACCTCCCATGATGTATGTCTTTACCGCCGGCGATTTTTGCTCTTCCTCCGCCGAGACATTCATCATTTTCAGGTTTATCAAGGCGTCTCCTAATTCTCATGGTTGGGTAAGAAGCTATTCACAACTAATGTTTTGATGACTGCAATATCGATAATTTAATCCAGGTAAATGCTCGGGATGTTGAACAGCTTTGGAAAGACACTTTCACCTACTGTTATAGGTAAGTATATTTACTTCCTAATCGTATAAGGTTTCATCAACGGCCATATGACACAGGGAGGAAGAAGGTATTGCATAACTTTCTCCGCAAATGATCTCCGGAAGAGGTCATTTCGGAAGAGGTCATTTAATAATAATCGTCCTATAGATTTTATTTTTCCTATCACGATTCACCCCGATGTTAGCGGGTAAGTCGATAAATCTGCCTAACTCAACCCTTCTTCTGAAATACTCCGAAGTCGGCCCCATGTTATTTTGATGTTGGTGAGTATTAGACATAAAGGAGGACCAGTGGGATCATAAACTGGTCGACGTCAAATGAACCAGTTTTCTGATAATCTCTCTTAGGAACGTTTTATCGAATGGATCAATACCCACGCAGACGTACAATGGGTCCCCTTGATCGAAATGGCAAGAGAGTTCAGACGAAACAACCAAGCTAAACCGGGTGCTATCATGCCAAAGGGGTTTGCATCAGAGAAGTAGGAAACAGACCTTCTAGCGCCAAGAAGTGTCGAATTTGTAACATTTGCATACTATATCTATCACGCTTGTCTTTCTCTAATGGGATGACAAGATATACACATGGAGTAGTACATGGAACAATCAGAAGAATTTATGTAGTCCTTCTGAGATACAATTTCAAGCTGATCGTGCTAAATACATATTTTAGAAGTTTGGCCACGAATAAGCTTTGTTGCACCGAATAGTATATGTAATTTTATTTTGGGTATTTAAGCGATTGGAGTTTGGTCACAAAGTGTGTCTGGTACCCCGTATGTCGCGAAATCAAAAGTGCCTGGTGAATGGTGACGACGAGGTATTATCAACCGATTCGGACGAGAGCCGGCCAAATTCCATCAGGTTCACCAAGATATTTGAGTCCTGATTTTGTACCTACTTTCAATTTTGCTACATGGGGATCCATGTTCTCCGGAATACTAAAATATCTAGGAGTCTAAGACTCACAGGCGACCTCGGTCTTCAAGCGCACCCAATGCTGCAGCTTGCTGCTAGAGCAACGGGAGTCCAGACCTCTATCAGGTTCGATATCGACTCCTGATTAAGCATGCCTGGGAACCCAGTTGTGATTTTGCACCGTGTCCTCCTCTGTCGTCCTAAAATACTTATCTAGTGCACGGCGACCTCAAGCGCACCCAATGCTCGCAAGACCAATGTGCACCGCATTCCCACGTCGTGCATTAAAATGGCGTTGCAATCTGCTATACAGCTGGTGTATGGTAAAGAATGAAAACAGCCCCGAACATCGCGCCCACGTCACGACCAAGTGGAGCCCATCTATCCGCACAATCCCCTCGGAATCGGATGCAAGCCATGTCAGTGCAGTCGGAGCGATATCCCCCCGACTCCGAGACCTCCTAACACCCGAGTCAGACGCAGTATTCAAAAATGCTTAGGTACAGTATTCACACGAAGATCTTACAAGGAAAAAATGGTGTATTCCATTGCATGGGGCATAACATGAACATGCCATAGGGGTAACAACATAAGCGAGATATAGTAGTGTAACAGCGCGAGTCTAATAGTAATACACAACAAATACAGAGAGCAAAAAATGGAGCCGGAGACGAAATCATGCACTAGAAGGAACGAAATCAGTGACTCACCCAAAAGCGATGCGTGATAGATGTACTCACCCGAAACCATAGAGAGTACGCCCGGAACGCTTGAGCGCGTAGACGACATCCAACGCAGTGACAGTCTTACGCTTTGCGTGCTCAGTGTAGGTCACAGAGTCGCGAATGACCTAAGGAAGAAGGCAAAAATAAGCAAAGGATGCCTAAGCGGATGGATGCTACAGGATAAGATAGACGCACATTTTCGAGGAAGATCTTCAAAACACCACGGGTCTCTTCGTAGATGAGCCCAGAGATACGCTTGACACCACCACGACGGGCGAGACGACGAATAGCGGGCTTGGTAATACCCTGAATGTTATCGCGCAGAATCTTCCTGTGACGCTTAGCTCCACCCTTGCCCAAGCCCTTTCCACCCTATAGCGCAAATGAACCGAATGAGCCATCCACCTCAATAGAGCTCGAAAGGAGGAAACACACCTTTCCACGTCCAGACATTGTTGCTGTTGATAAGAGAAGTTGGTTAGTAGTCGAAAAGTTTGTTGAGAGAGCGCAGTAGAAGGCGCTGTCGAAGTCGAGTAGTGATGGTTGATGAGAGAATTGGACAGACGCGTCGTGGCTTATATATGTTCAACTAATGAGGTCACATGACCCGACGCGTTTGAGACGCAAACCTTATTTTCGTTTCACCAAACAATGGACCAAACATCAACAAACCCGATTTTGCTCCCGGGAATCACCCATATTTCCTCAACCACCATCATCTCCCTTCGTTTCTTTTCTTTTCTTTCGTTGTTGGGCACAGCGATCGACAGTTATGTCATATTCTCTATTATCTTCATCATCCTTAATGATGGCTGCGTCCGTTATCATTACCATGTCGACTTCCTTGCTGTACATCGTCCCCTCACAATACACCCTTTATGCCTTTGTTCTACCCACTCCCCATTTGGCCAATATCTTCCAAACAATTCTCAGACAAACGTAAGACACCACGGCGTTCCAGAATCCACTCCACAAGTCAAATCATCTATTACACAACGCAAGACACGAGGACGAAAAGCTCTGTTATTTTCGAATCCAAGTCCACAACTAGGCATTGAGTACTGTCCAACAACACAGGAGAAAATATAACGAAATCGAAAACATCGTCCAATAGCACGAAGGGAAAAACGAAACTGTCGTTTCATGTCATATCGTACCAGCAATACAACAAACAACTTTTGAGTGAGTGAGTTGCTACACGGAGAAGGAATAACTGAATAAGGGTGTCACGTCACGGAAAGGGAATAAGATCGCGGAAAGAGGAACAGGTAAGTAAGCAAGTAAAACGAAATCCGAAGACGAAGACGAAGTAAATGGGCTACGTTATGTTGTTATGTTATGGTCATGAAGTTATGAACGGGAATCGAATGCCACGGAAGGGTATACGAACGAACGAGCGAGCGAAGATAGTACACAGTGCACAGTAAATGATATATGAAGATGAAGATGGGGATGGAATGGATATGGATATATATGAGGGTTGGGTTGGGTTAAAATATAGAAGATGCAAGGAGAAAGGAGCCATGCTGGAAGAATGCGGAACGGGAACGGGAATGGATATGGAATAGATAACAAGTATAAAGTATAAGGTATAAGTAA
>KN837081.1:102227-150884 GCA_000827215.1 Sphaerobolus stellatus SS14
ATCATCATCTCCGCTTGCGCTTGCGCTGCCGGTGGGGTTGTCCCCAGGAGACGACGATGCCTTCGAACGTGCTGATGATTGCGAATGGTGGCTGTGGGTTACGGGCCTTTTGGAGGTGGAGGTGGAAGGAGACCATTTTTCGGAGGGCGCCGCGGAGGAGGTGGCGTTGGGGTTGAGGGATGCAGCGGGTAAAGGGGGCTTTTCGTCGAGGTTGACTGCGGCGGTTACGGCCGCGTGACGGCCGCCTAGGGGTCTGGAAGTGGAGGTGGAGATGTTAGTTGGTTCTGTGGAGAGGTGGAGATGGATGGGATGGGACATACCCGCCTTCTACGAAATTCTGCCGGACGTAATCCTGCAACAGTTCCGCACTCTCCAGTTCTTGCAGGAGATGCTTGATCGTATTTTGTCCAAGGCCGAAATAATCGGGTCCCGAGACGGAATTGGAATGTTGTCTAATATGGAAGGAAAAATAAAAATAAGTGAATAAGATCGCATCATGAAAAAAAAAAAAGGAAGGAAGAACAGAAGGAAGTCGATCAACACCGCAAATCCCTTCTCCGTCCGTCCGTAATAATGGAAAAGGACCGGATTACATACCTATTCCGGATCTTATTTGCAGCCTTGACGATGACGCTCCAAGCTCCCGTAGCAGTGCCCGCTGTAATGGGATTTTCAGGATCATCGCTCGCAGTGATCCTAAACCTGCATCAAAAAGAAAAAAGCCAGTGAGCAAAAAAAAAGACAGACAGATAGACGGAGCCAATATTAGAACAAAGTAAAAAAAAACAGCCCGTGCATTCCCGCGCTGATCCGACGCAACACAGGCAGGAAAACGATGTAATGAGGCAAAAAAAGGTGAAATGAACCCACCTCGGGCCCGTCCCGCCATCTATGTCTTCGCCATGTAAGATCGTGCAGGTGTATTGCGCTTCCGTGTTGGGATCATGCATCGAAAAGTAGCGTCTATAAATAACCACAAGGGCAAAAACAGGTTTGACGTCAGTCTAACAAATCAACGGCGGGTTTGGTTCCTCTTGGCTCGTTCCTGGTTTGAAGGATGAGCCAGAGGATCTACACGCACGTACCTTGTGACCTCGTATCCAACCGGGAAGATATATCGCTCCGTATGGAAATGCTTGTCGACGCAGACCCGTCCCAGGTTTTTCACCGTCATGATCCCGACGTTTAGAGGCAACTGAGGAGACCCGTCTGGATTTCTAAAGAAAGCGATTAGTACGCATATATAGACGAATAAATGAATAAAATAGGACGTACCGCGGCACGGTCGGGATGCTGTAGCTTCGGCTTTGGACGGTGTGGGCCTTGAGCCGCTTGGGTTTAGTACTTCTTGGCCTCGGAGGAGCTAGTGGTGGTGGTGGAGGCGGAGCCGCGTGGCTGCTGGTGCCAAACCAGTTAGCTCCGGAATAGTCTTAAAATAAGGAGTCATAAGACTTACCGATCCCGAGGGGGTGGGCCACTTGGGGGCGGGGCCGGTGGGGCGGGGCTATATGCGGGTCTGGGAGGCGTGCTGCCTGCTCTGACGACGTTTGTGGGCATGGACGGCGGTGGGACGGCGGGCGAGAGGTCGCGGGAGGGGAGCGTTGGCGGTGGGACGGGTGTGGCGTACTCGCTGCCGTTTTCCGCGTCGTCGTCCTCTGCGACTGCCTTGCTTCCCCGCGGCTTGCGTTTCCGCTCAGCGGTGACGGAGGCCGCGGCTCCTCTGGCACGACTCGTCCTGCTGGCACGGCCACGGCTGGCTCCTCTGTCTGACACGCTGGGTGGAGGCGAAGGCGACTGGTGTGGAACGGATGGTGCAGCTGTGCGGAGACGCTTGCGAGCTAGGTCCTCATCGCCTTCGTATCCGCGCTTCTGGGGCGGAGGGCTCCGCGCGGGGAAGTGGGCCGGGGCGAATCCAGGCGACCGTCTTCCCGATGGAGAACGTGTGCTGCGGCCGTAGGGCGAGTAGTACGAATCGTGCGACGGTCCCTGGCTGTGCGAGGGATGCTGCCCAGGCGGAAGATGCGCGTACGAGGAATAGGACATTTCGGGCGAATAGGGGGCGTGCGGCGGAGGCGACTGGCGGCCGTAGTAGCGCTCGGATGGGTATGTTCTGCCGCCTCCGTTCTCAGAGCCGTTTGCAGGGTAGTCTGCGTCTGGCCTGCGACGCGACGGCGGGTGCATGTCCTCGTCCGAGTCCTCCTCGAGTGCACGGCGGAGAACGGTCTCGCGGCGGGGACCTATGTGAGCTGAACGGCCGCGGGACGGATATGGGTCTGTGTGGTCTCGACTGGGTTCTCCCGCGGAGCCAGGTGTTCTGGCGGGCGAACCTGGGATGCGCATTTCTATAATACGGTCGAGCAGCATGCTGGAGAACGATTAGTACACTCGCGTTCTGCGTTCGGAAAATGGATAACACACTCTCGTTCCTGCGACAACCGTCTGTTCTGCTCCGTCGCCCGCTCAAAGTCGATCCGCATGGCGTTGAAGGTGCGCTCGAGGTCTGCGTAGCGACGCTTGAGCTGCTTGTACTGCTGGCCGACGTCGGGGTCGGGGGGCTGGGAGGAGGAGGAGGGCGGCGGCGGCGGCGGCGGCCCCATTGTGCGGTGGGAGGAGTAGGTGGGATCCATGGTGGCAGTGGGAGGAGAAAGCAAGAGCAAAAAGAACGAAGGCTTTCAATTAGGACGTATACGCCGCTTACCGGACCCGCTTCCGGGAGACAGGCGCACGATGGGCTTCGACGATACTCCTATTGGTTGCAAAGAGAGGAGATAGAGTTCAAGGGCGTCGCCGTCGTGCCTGGCAGTGTCTCGTATTCTGCTCTTATCTACGTCGCGAATAGCGCGCTTTGTCGTCGGGAAGTGCTGAATAAGGGATTTTGTCTCCTCCTGCGCCTGCTTCCGGGAATGCGTCCCCCGTAGAATTGCTCCGTCACACGAACGGTAGCTTCTTGGCTACGCTGGATTGCAGCTGTCGGAAATTCCCGTGCTCCCTGGTGCACCTTCCGCTATGCTCCCCGGGGTGTGCGCACTACTTGGTTACCATTCCGCCCCGTCCGTGCGTACTTTCCCGATCCGGTGGTAATAGCGTCGCATTGCGAAGTTCCCGACATGCCCCCCGCCAGGAATATCCACGGTCCTCCTATCGCGGCCGGACGGTCTCATACATCGTCGATGCATCGACTCCATCAGCGAGACCGCGCCACCCTGATTGCGCCACACCGCGAAGAATCCGGTCCTCGAGCCTTCACAAACCTAAAGTGCTCATTCTGATCTGTGTGATTGATTGCGCTGCCAGGCTGTGATCATCCGCCAATTATCAAGCTAGCGTTTCCCTGCCGTCGATAGGACTCCTCGACGGAAGACTTCCAATCCTCGTATCAACTTTCTCATCCCATTGGCCCGGGCTTCGAACGTGGCCACACCACTCACGCTTCGAGATCGGATCGTCTTCGCTGTCCTCTCCATCATCCCCGCTGCAAGCCAAGCGCCCGTATACGTTGTGTGTCCTTCTTTTCGAGCCTGGCGCCCGAGGAGCTCTCAACAACGCAAACGCATGATTCTGCCAGGCTTTGACACTCGGCGACAGGGGTAGCGACTCCACCCAGTTCTACTCCATCTCCAACCGTAGCTTTCTATAGCTCTCAGTCGGCCAAAGTCCCCAGGCTCCCATCACACCCCGTCCAAACTTTATCATCTCCACAAGCTGCTTTCTAGACCGCTTCTATTTCGGAACCTAACACACTTCGCCTGCGAGATATACATATGACGTCGACCTCTGCCGCACGGCACACAAACGCCAGGTCCCAGTCGCGTACCCCTTATTCTCCATCCAGACGGAAACTCTCTTTTGCCAAAAAAGTCGTTGCCACCGTTCATGCCGGAAACACAACCCTCCTTGCCTTACATGCGATCCAAATTCGGATTCTTTCATATTAATGACCTGGCTTCTATTCTTGCCTATTCCGGATCCAGAGATTAGGCGACTCGATAGGCCCTCAGGTCCACCGCGCTTCCCGAAGTTTATACAACGAGAAATGAATAGTTCCCCACACTCCGATTTGGCCGCGTCTTATAGCCTCTCATTCATTTCTCCCATTCCTCCCCAATTCATGTGAACCCGACCCATATCATTACAAGTCCAGATATCATGTCCGGTGCCTACATATGACGTGAATTAAGATTAATCGACACTACGCAAAATGTCCAGTCCACCCGATCCAAAGCGAAAATCCAATACAAACAGACGCGTCCTTCCGAGGCCACGCGAGACGCGATTCTGTTCTGTGACCAGAGTGATAACGGACAAGTGCACATACAGCCGCGGGCTTCCTTTATCGACTTAGGCCAGAACCACGCGCGTCTCTGCGTTCCGCTCCCGCGGACCTCCTAGGGTGTGTTAGACCTCTGCAGCTCACCCACTGCCCTGTCAAGAGCTTTAACCGCCTATTCAAATTCCCAAACGGCAATTACGCTCCTTTTACGGCTCCAAGGAACCTGCGAACCTTACGGATCGTATCCGAACGCCCGAAAGCTTAGTCTATCACTCGTTGCTTAGTCCCATTGCTCCTTGTGCCATTTATAAACAACCAAAGACGTACGAGCCCGTACGTGTTCTCCAGTTGCAAATTTTCTTGTTCGGTCGGGAAACTACTGCGCGACGTCGCGGTCGATGGGCCTCCGTCCTAGATCTTGCTCCAACCCTGCCAACCCTGGCCGAGGCCCGCCGTACATTTCCATAAAGTGAAGGATGGGCCATTCAGACGTTACATCCAAAAGCATTCCTCCGAGCTCGAGGCGCGCGGGTAAATATTAAATTGGACAACGAATTCCATTTTCATCAAGGCCCATTCAACGAGATAGGTATAGTGCCCATGGCCATACGCTCTAGTAATATTGCTGGCATCCCCGCCTAACCAGTCGTACATGTAGGAACACTCGCGCGCGCAAAGTCTAAACAATGCTTTCGAACCGGGCCTGCCGACGTAATGGAATGCCCGCTAGCTCCCTTGGCTAATGCTCTAATCATATTCTGCACGCCAGCGTAAAGCATAAATGACAGCTGGAGCTATTTTATTTTATTTAGGTTTTATTTAACTTGCCATGCACGCCGCTGTTTTAAGATGACGACCGCAGAAGAGGACCCCACTGAAGCAGAAGAAACGAGCAGGGTTGATGCTGATGCAGACTCAACACTCAGCAAGGATCCTGGGGCTCGCATGGTACCGGTAATTTAATTGGAAATTCGAGCTCTCTGACCCTATCGGCCTGTATGCATCAAATATGGTTGCCTTTTCCAACCATGGACAATCTCCTAATCGCATGCAAAACGCAGATATATCAGCCAATAATCCATAAAATCTAGAACGTCACGCAGGCTCACCTTCATGAAGCATGGCCAGAAAATGTAAGTTAACGGAACTCAACTTTATCTGCTGGCGTACCGACCGACCGACATCAGTGGGACGAATTCCCGGAGTTCGCTCAAGTCCATTGGCATTAGATCGTCGAGGTGACGCGAACTCCAGCCCATACGTACGTATGCAGCATGCTTCTTCGATATCGATATCCACATCATGCTCATTGATCTATCTGGCTGATTCGGATTCGGAATCACCCCTTGGAAGCACCACCAGCTAACGCAGGGTGGGGTGCACAGAACAGAACAGAATAGAACAGAACAGAACAGAACAGAACAGAACAGAACAGAATACGAAAAGATTAATCAAGACTTCGGACGTAGAAGATGATTTGCAGCAACCGTATGGATCCGGTATTATCTCAACAATCAAGTAGCTCATTTTCAATTGAGATCCAAGCCCCAATTAGTTCGTTCGCATGTCAAGGTATAGATAGGCTGCGCTGCTATATCCGTGTTTTTCAGCGTGTTTGATTCATCATTTCAAGCCACTTGGCTGGCCGAGCCTGACTTGGCTTCGGCCATCCATCTGAGTGCGGCATAGGCTCCCCACAGCGCTTTCGGAATGCCATGCCATCCACTTAGTCCCCGGAGGAATCGCCCTGCCAGCCTCATTCTTTAAGCTTGTGAAGATACCTGCGCTCTGCATATATGCAGGCACGACTGTCTTCCTGAATGGATTTTCCGGGCCCCATCCCATCAGCATTGCCAGTCCTTCTTACTCAGTTTGGGCCCGGAGTCAATACTTATTATATGCGCTTGAGGATCCGCATGGGAGAAAGAGACGCCGAGGAAAGGCAAGGCAACAAGAGAGGGGGGTTGTGCGCTTCAAGCTTCCCCTGGCGTTGTATATATTGCACTAGCGAGAGACGACGAAGCCTAGGCCCTCTTCTATAGTGGAGACAGATGTGCGCTTTAAAAGGCTTTAACCTCCCCTGGCCTAGGTAGGTACCGGCACCGCCAGCCGTTTATTCGCATCATAAAAAGTCTAAAAGCCTTACCTCCCATGTATAGCCGCCACCGTACACACAAACTAATCCTTTCGCGGCAATGAAAACCTCAGGCTTCAGGCCCAAACTCCCGACTCCCGATCCCGAATTGACACTGACAGCATCTGACGATTCAACTCGACTCGGAGCCTTTACCTTCAATGAAAATCCTTACGTGCCATTGGAGGGCCTTGCACTTGATCGAGTCAATGCATGATTCATGGCTTCTCTTCTTTGTCTTCCTCGTGAGTTTGCAATCGCCAGGCGCGATTCAGCTACTTCGGGGAAAGATGGAAGGAAGAACTTCCGTTTAAGTATATAGTGTAAGTTGAGTGTAAGTATAGTATATTGCCCTTCGGGCTAGGCGGGATGCAGTCGTACCGTGCTGACGCTAGCTTCTCCGGTTCTGTCCGTGCCTCGTCATACTCAGGCTGGTTTGACCGGCAGGCTATTCTGGGCTTGTACCATGGCCAGAAAAAATGAGCCTAGTGGATTACCGTATTTATTAGATGTTGTTGCGATGTGGGGGCGGAGTTTGGATATAAGGAGAAGATAATTATCCTAGACTGGATATCGATCTGGGTACTAATTTTAAAATTCGAGCTCGTTTCCGATATTGATATTGATACTAATATTAATACGAGATAAACGGGTTGTTATTAATAAATTGAAGTTCATGGAATTAATCATATGGATATTCGAGATAAACAAAATACATGGAATTGTTTCCTAAGCTATACTCGTGCCAGTACCAGTGGAATTAGTTGCCCTGACATACGCATAACTTACATAACGGATCGGAATGAATAATCTGGATTCTAAAATACAACGCGAATAGGAAGGAGTATGTGCCAGGTCTTTGTAATAGGGGCGAAAGAGAACATAACAGCAACTTGGAACCATTTGATACACGCACGTTAAGTTTCGCAGTGGCGTGGTGAGCTAATATCAGCAGCAGATTCAACAGACTGCCTCGATGTAATGCGAACTCTAAATCCACCATCGAGTTCAGGGCTCAACAGCGATGAAATCTTTGCAGTGTTAAGTCTTGACGGGGAGGTTGTTCGATGGAGAGGAAGTAGTCCTGAAGTCGACGAAGGGTACAGCTTGGTTGGTAGGGATTCAAGTCCACCACCGAATTCATAATCTCTGCAGTATTAAGTGCCTTGACGGAGATATCGTTCGCTGAAGAGGAAGTCGGTTATAGACCTGAAGTAGACAAGGGAGTACAAGTTGGTGGGGATTCAACAGACTGCCTCGATTTGACGCAAGCTCCGAGTCCATTATCGAATTCAGATCTCACCGGCAATGAAGTCTCTGCGGTGTTACGTGTCTTGACGGGGAGGTTGTTCGGTGAAGAAGAAGTCGGGGGTAGGGACGAGCCTGAGGGGTCTGGGGCACAAGTTGGCCGGGAAATAAGAAGCGTGTATGCAGTCGAAGGCATCTTGTGAACGAAATCTGCAAGGATTCCCCTTGATTTCTCGTCTTGGGCATCCTGAGATGCGTCGGAATTCAGGGAATGGTAGTGCGGGGTGATCTTGAAGGCGTCTTCATCTGCGTCTGCGTCTTCATCTGTTTCCATTATGTCCAATAAGGAGCCTTTCACGAGCAGTGAGGCGGCGTTTCCTTCTTAGCCAGAGTAGGACCATACCAGAAGACCGACGATGATGAAGCCTGCGATGACGCCTCCCGCAAAATAGTAGGTCCTTTTCGCGAATAAGATATTGACGCCCCGGGACTTTGTGGTCCAAGTTGTACAGGAGGCGTGCTTGTTCCAGTTGCAGTGTTAGTGATACGGGAGCCTAAACTTGGAGAGGACAGAGAACGGAGTTTGGTCCATTCTGGATCACCAAATGATCTTGAGTAAGTGACATTTCCTGGTCGTTTCTTCTATGAGTGACTTTCAGAGATGTGGTCCTGTTCGAAGTAGTCCATGGAGAAGAACATTTGATTACATTCGGATTACAGTCGGTGATTTGCCCTACGGAGCTGGGAAGCACGACTAAATTAAAGTTTACAGGCGTTTCGCCATGGATAGAATACATGCCAGTGGCACGCGTTCCCGTATGAGAATAGTTATTGAAATTGTGCCAAGCCAGGTGACAGTTTTATAATAGAATGGAGGTCATTGGCAGCTTGATGAATGCAGGTTTAAGTCGGAACTGTTGGAAGTTTGACATTTACCAGTAAATTTACCGTAACCTCTGCTCCCGGGGTCTGCGTCAACCGTGCGGACTCCTCCATATCAATCCGTCGATTGGTATGGATAATACCAGGGTGGGTACAATCCATCTTAAATTACTTTCTTCATCAGGGAGTTGAGACCGCGTGAAGGCATGTATTCGATCGAATCGAAAAGAAACTGTTGTCCCGTTGTATGAACCTCGACCCGAAACCTGTGCGCAGAATCGCTTAGCTCCGCAACGTCAGAGAATGTCAAATGATTTTCTACCGTAGTCGAAGCTGCTGGCAATGTAACAGCCTTTTCATCAAAATGGAGCAATTCCACGCAGGTGTGATTCTTCCGGAATTGTTCAGAACGTTATATCTGCCAAAAATAGTAAATCCCGAACCTGAAAATAAGACTTTATTTAAAAACGTATAAACCAATAAAAGGGATGGGATAGTATACCAGTGTACGAAAAAAAAGTGAAACTGGCATCCGAGCTAACAGAGTGGAGGCTATTATTATGAGATGGGGCCCCAGTTTCCGTCGTTTGAATCGCCAATCAATTGCCATGGACCGGCATACTGGATGCTATCATCTGTAGCCGTAGCGCCCGTGGCCAAATGAGTCGCGAACGCGAGCGCGCTTGGCAGTAAATTAGAGAGGTGGAAAACAAGAGCTTTGGAACTTGAGTCTTATCATTTACATGCAAATCGGATATAATCCTCGTGCCAGAACCATGATGAAAATAATAAATACTGCGCAGAAATGGTATCCGATAAATATGGAAACGACGTTGAAGCTTGTCAAGGGTCAGGGATTAATTCCCTGAGTAGCAGAGTGCATTGGCGATATTGATCAGCATTAGGCCGATAAAATACAGAGCCTTTCGGTTACTATTCTAAACGAAGGGCCTGAGGTACCTAGATAGAATGTATAAGTATTGGAAGAAAATGCCTGACACAGTGACAGCAGTCAGTTATCGCATTGCATCTATTCGTAAGAGAGTAGTGAACTCATAAATAATTCTTACGAATACATTGCTATAGAAAAATACTCACTGGATCCCGAGTCAAAGGTGGAGTCTTCAGTACACTCTCTGCTCGTGGTAGTTAGCAGGGTGAACAGCCGGCGCCGTTCAGCAGTCGGCTGTCACCGACAACATATGCAGTATTCACGAAGACTGTGAGCAGTGAGTGAACCTGCCTGAACTCGGTGGAATTCGGTCCATTCGGCAATCCGATATTTTCCTATAGACTACCCGATACTTTCCTATAAAGAGTCTTGATTCGGGCAGGATCGGGCCAATGGGAGTCTCGACTTTCATGATGATGGATGTAGGCGAAATCCCTTGCAGCACCGCCACCGTATCCCGGCTCGCAACTTGGGCGCTTACACTGCTCGTTGTTATACTGAACTGTCTACTCATCAGAACCGACGGACTCGGGATAATTATGTGTATATCCTCTAAACATTCAGTTATTTAGTAAATCTCGCATTTGCTACGCGATTCTACCAGTGCGGCTCGAAGTACATCATACAAAGAAGAGTTGTGGTCTCGGTTATTATTTGCCATCAGAACCAGCACAAGACCACTGGAACATTTATATGTAATCTAATAATAATGTATGAGGTCTCAATATGCACCAAGTCCGATATTTTAAACATCGTAAGTTTTGAAAATTACGAAGTACATTAGATACTAATCTTCAGTGTAACGCGGCGGCAGCTCAACTGGCCCTCCCTGATCTTCGTAAATCGAAGATGTGAGTCTAACGCCGCTATCCTCGTGTAGGATTATCTGTGATGATGGAATTGCTGTAGAAGTAGTCTCGACGCCTCCAGATGGACCAGAATCCGCCGAGGAAATAGGCAGGGCAGTACTAGTATATGCGGCTGAAGTCATCTCTTGATGGGATGAACCTCTGCACGTTGCTTCGACTTCATGAGGAAATGATTTCCTATTTCTTCTCGCGTAATAATTTTCAGGGACCGTGAAAGCTTCTGCTTCTGCGTCTACTTCCAGCTGCCGATTGGCAAGCCTACGTTTCCTCCGCCAAAATAGGGACAAGCTCAAAACACCTATGATAACCAGACCACCAACGATACCTCCTATAATAGCCCCTATTGATGAAGAGGAAGTATGAGATGGAAAAACTCCAGCACTACTAGATGACCTTGAAGTCGTTTGACTGGCAGCTGTGGCCGAGCTGCGGGTTGACGGAATTGGAACACTACCACTGGCAGTGCTTGTTTCATTTGTTGTACTAGGATTCTGACCTGGGATAGTTCCATTTTGTATAACAAGATTTTCTATAGTTAGTGGCGTTTGTTGATTGTTTCCATTATGGGTAACCCTCAGAGTGTGTGGGCCTTGAACAAGGTCGTCCGCGGCGAAAAATATTTGATTATACTTGTATTGTCCGTCAGGATCGGGAAGCCCAAGTAAATTGAAGTTGAATGGCGTTCCATCATCGATGATATACGTGGCTTGAGTTGCAGTATGAGAGTAATTGTCGGGAATTACTCCAATCCAGCTGATGGAATTTCCTAGGAACATGAAAGGTTTGCATCGTCGATAGGAGGAGCTCTAATGATACTTACCAATAAACTTCACAGTGAGATCTGCGCCAGTAATTTGTGTTAATTTGGCGATATTCCGCGATTCAATCCATCCATCACTATAGATGAATGATGGGTTTCTATGATCCAACCTAACCACTTTGTTCATCAGAGAGACGTTCTCCGAAGGGACATATTCAATCGAATCGAAAAGGAATGCCTGTCCAGTTGTATTGACCTCAACTCTAAGTTGGTGCAAACTATCGCTTAGAGCTGCTGCGACGTCACAGAATACCCAATGATTATCAGCCAGAGGAGAAGGGGTTTGTTGTGGGACCTCGTTTCCGTCAATAAAGCATTGCCAAGTGGGTGTGATGACTCCAGAATTGTTGAAGATATTATTTCTACCATACACCGTGAGCCCTATACCTAACATTTATCTATCTCTTAATGCAGTATATCGCATAAATCAATTAGAAACATACCGGTGAATGAGAAGGTAAAACCAGCGTCTGAACCAGCAGAGTGCAGGGTATTGTTGAAAGATGGCCCGTAATTTCCGTCGTCTGAACCGCCTATCAATTGCCATGGTCCTGAATACTGAATGCTGCTATCCGTGTCATCAACTATAATACGCGTTGCCTGTGGGGAGATCGAGGTCATGCGAGGGCCAGTTAAAACCTAAGTCAATGCAAGGGGGTTAGAGATATGCAAAAGATCCAAGAAGTATTGGAGCCCGTTTCACTGCTTATATGATCCACGACTGAGATAGAATCGCTGTCCGCCCAAATGAATCCGATGTCGAAGGCGAAGTTGAGTGCAACTGGCAAATCTTGATCGCAACATTCCCGGTAATGTTAGTTGAGGTTTTATGTTAGGCTTTCTCATGTTGTTCCTAGTTTCATCATGGACGTCTGTCTGTCTGTATATCTTTAATATGCTTTCAATTCTCGAGCCTGCGTGCACGTACTGTATGACACCACTAGTTAGTTGGACGGTGACCAGCGGTTACCCAAGGAAGTGAATGGACTTGGTTTGTTTGATACCTGTAACCAGGGGGCGACAGATCATTAGGCGCCCGACCCTATGCCAGGATGGGTCGGTAGTCCAAGGGCTCTGGGACACTGGTTTTCCAACTTTCTGGCTATCTTTTTGTCCACTGAATACATTTGCTTGAAGTCCTAATGAAAGCTTTTCAGGATGTTGAAACAAAGCTTTTCCGCACTTTACCTGCAATATTATTTGTTTTCTACGGCGGGAAATGGCCGATCTCTTCGAAATATCGCGTGTGACATGTCACGCAGAAAGGCTCTCTGAGCGAGGATGGTGTCTTGCCGAGGCTTCGGAGATCCTCGGCAAGTAAATTCCGGGCGCTACCATTACTATATACAGTAATTTTACGTAATGGTAGGGTAGTCTGAAGCAGCTGGGAGACGAAATTCAGGCGCCTAAAATGCCCTCAACTTTTCGGCATAGGGTCGCATAACTTTTTGACTGTCGCCCCCTGCCTGTAACTCAGCTTTCTTATCTTTAATGGAAGCCCTAAACGATTTTAATTTCATCAATCAAGGAAGATGACCAGTTATGGAAAATCCCACAGCGATGTAGTGTAGCGCCAATGGAATCATGTTGAATAGGCAATATCTCATTTGAATTTTTATCCTGCAACTCGAAGTATGTACTAATCAATTCAATGATAGGTAAAGAGGATTTGATATAATGGAATACATACGAAGAATATTGTTGATGACGAAACGCATGGAAGCCAAGCAATGTATACCCGCATGCCAATATCCAATGCGCTCAACCAGGGAGCATGATTGAGAAAATTCCAAAATAACCGCAGTTGCTGCGCACTGGTTCCGTTGACGCCGAAGGTTCGTTGTTTCCTTCTCGTCGGAAAAACTTGCTTGATTTCCAAGACACATCTTACCATATACACGATATCCAGCGTTTCGGTAGTGAGCATGGTGTGAGAGCTGGTGAGAAGGCGAGCTTGGCCTGAGCTGAGAGCTTAAAGGACACTTAAGCTGTGGCAAATATGTCTAATAACGTCAGTATTTCCAAGTTTCAAAGTATTGGGGAAGATAGGTAAGAAATTATTTCAAGCCTGGACGTTGGTTCATTGTGCTTGTATTAATGAATGTCGTTTCAAGTTTGTAGCCCTTGTAGCCCTTGGACTATGTCAATTAGACAAAGTAACATGATCCTGTATTTTTAACTTTATTCCGATGACAACAGGTCTGTATATAAATGTAAATACTAGAGAATTAAAGAGAATTAGTATCGGACAACATCTGATACCTGCTGCACTCGGATCCATCACAGATGATAGCAGTAATTACCAGCGACTGTGGTTGCTCTCTGATTAAAAATGAATAAAAATAATATGGAATAAAACGAACTGAATTACTTTCCAAACTAGGTTTAATTGCAATAACACTGCTCTACTATTGAAAATTGAGACTTGAATCGTATCGGTTTATCGTCCATTCGAGGACCTCTACAAAATCTGCGCACACTTATTTTTCTGTCAGGAAGAAGTGGATAGGGAGGGTAGTTCATCCCAAAGTTCATCGAGTCAAAATGCCAAGAGGCCGACGGAGACGCGCCCACACGCACCCACCATCTTGCCAAATTCGAAATCTTTCCACCCTTGCAAGCATGAAACGAGGGACGAGCACAAGTTCTGGATCACCACAGACAGAGAAACAATATAAGAAACCACGATTAGAAAGCTCAGAGACCAACCCTTTTAGTGTGTTATCATCACCCAGTGCAGATAAGCAAGAGGAAGGGGGCTGGACGAAGGTTGAGAAGCGCAAGCAGAAGAAAGTATTGAAGACAGATGCAAAGCTATCCGTGAGTTTCTCTAATACCAGGTTTCAGTAATGCTAATTCTTTTAATATAGAATAACCCACCACGCTTCTTCCTATCAAGTAAAGAGATCACCGCGAGAAGGGACGCCGTTGGCATTGCGGTACAGTACTCGACTCTCTTTTAGCTGTGCTTGTCTCATTTTTATCAGGACATTCGTGAACTAGTGATCCATTTGATAGGAGATGGGCCACCACAACCATGGTTGAAGGTTGAGGTGAGGCTATGTTCATGTTTGAGGAGACCGTTTCTGAACGCTTTACAGAACCGGAATGCTATCCAAAAAGTAGTCGTGGCACAAATACCAGGA
This sequence comes from Sphaerobolus stellatus SS14, assembly GCA_000827215.1. Lineage (NCBI taxonomy): Eukaryota > Fungi > Basidiomycota > Agaricomycetes > Geastrales > Sphaerobolaceae > Sphaerobolus > Sphaerobolus stellatus. The sequence goes on from KN837081.1 coordinate 116,549, forward strand.
TTAACCAATTCTATTCTGAATCTACCTGCGATCCCAACTAACCCTACATCCAACCCGAACGTTCCACTCTCCGTCCCTGCATGGAACCCAGCTTCGTCTTCCAGTATCCCGTTTATCTCGAAAACCTTTCTCCACGCTCTTCCGACCAATGCACCTGGAGAAACAACTAAAATGCACTCTGTATTAGGCTCTTTCTTCATGGGGCCTGTTAGTGGAGAGGAGAAAAAGCGGCGCATCCTTTCGCGAATGGAGGAGGAGCGGAAGTTTAAAGGAGAGAATGACCCTCGGAAATTTCTCCTAGGGGCGGAAGATTTGGCGAATAACGAGTATCCAGTACCGACTTACATGGGAGACCTGAGTCAGTTACCTGAAGGATGGGTTGAAAGTCCATATGTCGATGGTATGGAGGATGACTCTCAACCGAAAGTTTACGCTTTGGACTGTGAAATGGTGAGTCATATCCATTTTATTATTAATGAGACTGATTTATCATCTGCCTTTTGTCAGTGCTTAACGGAAGATGGAAAAGAACTGACAAGAGTCTGCGTGATAGACGTGGGCACGGAGAAGGTGATTATGGATGAACATGTCAAGCCCATCAAGCCAGTGACTGACTATCTCACTCGGTATGTATATCTTCCTTTCATCGAAATAATACTCATCGGATTTCGTAGCTTTTCAGGTATAACATCGGAGCATCTCGCGAATATCACGACGACCCTCCCCGTTATTCAGGCTAAATTGCTCACAATGATCGACTCTCGAACGATTCTATTAGGACACTCGTTAGAGCAAGATCTCAAAGCATTGAAGCTAGCTCATCCACGTTGCATCGACACTGCCATCTTATACCACCATCCTCGGGGACGCCCGCTGAAACCTGGTTTGGCCTGGCTCACGAAGAAGTGGTGTGGCAGAGATATTCAGACACGTGGAGAAGGCGGACATGACCCAGAAGAAGACGCTCGTGCATGTATTGAGCTCTTGAAGAAGAAAATGGCCAATGGTATGTCATGTTTCTTACAGCTACACAGGCATCTAACACAAGCTCCTATCTAGGTCCTGGATATGGCGAGTTCAAGACAGACCAAGAATCCATTCTCGAACGCCTGGCTCGATCTACATCGCGTTGTGCGACTGGGATACCGACCGCTGTTGTAGACTACGGCAATCCTTCGACATGGCACGGTGCCAAGGCCACGATAGCAATCGCGTGCAAGTCGGATGAAGATGTCGTAAACGGCATGCTCGAAGCAATCCCACAGTGTCAATTCATCTTTGGTCATTTCTTGGAGCTCTCGGATGCTCTCGAATGTAGGCGAACCTGTTTACCTACACATTCGCACTGTTCCGCTAATCAGTTGGTATTAATTACAGGGACAACACCCAAGACCGATTCACCGCCCGTACCCCTACCCACTGCCTGTTCAGCCTTGAACGACAGACTTGAAAAACTCCATGCTGCCCTCCCTCCGCGCACGGCGTTGATCCTATTCAGTGGACATTCCGACCCTCGCAGCATGGCAAGCCTGGCGCAGCGCAAAGCGAAGTTTGAAAATGAGATCCGGTCAGGAAAGAGTGCGGCGGACATTCCCAAGGAGGAATGGTGGACTGCTGCTGATGGTAGAGCGATGGAAGAGGAGACAGGGAAGGCGAGGCGAGGACTGGCATTCTTGTGTCTCAAATCAGAAGGATAGGTTGGCGTCGTTTGTATGATGCTCTGGAGATGGAGTCGTATTCTTGCGTATATCAGGATGTTCCAGATGCGGTATACCTGAAAAGATATGTTGGGGTCTGAAGCTTGAAGTCTGGAACAGTCTGACATGTTCATTTCAATAATGTTTGTTTCAATCATTAGCCGTCGATGTGTGGGGAGAGAGATGGCACTGTACTAATACTATTGATGTTCTGACTTGTTAGTAGTTTATATTCAATATATTTTCAGAAGCGTTGTCCCGATAATAGTGGCGCATGCGCTCAGGCTCCTTGAGAGAGATAACACTACAACATAACATTTTACATATAATATTGACAACAATGAAAGTAACTTAGCTATAAAACAAGGGCGACGACAGAATAGTGCAATGGAAGACCGTTAATGAAATGGAATGAGTGATTATTTTTAAGCTACGAGACAGGCGTGCATGACCTGCGCAAGGCACGACGACGGACAGGAGAACGCTCATCCGGGAGCTCCAACCTAACCCAATCAAGTAAATAGTTAATGTAATTGTCAGCACATCCATTCGGGATGAATGCAATACAATGAAAGAATATCAAATCCCAAACCAAAGATTAAACATGTTCATAGGTACTTGTGCCTTCTGTGGTAGGATCCGAGAGAGTTTGTGCGTCTAGCAATCCTTGGTAACCTCCTCGACTTGCCTCCAACTTTTAAGCAGGGTCCTCTTGATGGAGTCCATACCTCCCTTAGGAGAATGATACTCGTGTGCTACGTCAGTGATGATCTCTTCGGCGTGACGACAATCGGCAGGGGCGAAGGGCTGGTTGGCATGCGTAAAGACATAGGACGCGGGATCAGGGGATGGATGCTGTTGCAGGATGTGTGAGAAATGTAGAAAGAAACAGAAGTGAGACAGACGTACAGCGGTGATCTCGTGCAATTCGCGAGTAATGGAGGCACAGAAGGAGTCCATATCAAGATCGTTCTCGTCATAGTTGAAGGGGTTCTCACTAGAGGTTGCGCGGGAAGATCAGCACATGGTCGCGTTATAGATGTCCAAAAGATGACTTACATTTCTTGACCGATTTCAAGGAAACCGAGAAGCATGAAGGCTGCGAAGCAAGTACCGCTGTATGGATGGTCAGTTAGAGATCTGGGGGTTATATATCCGGTAACATACGGGATAGTCATCCATTTCAACGTAGTGACGATCTGGAAGGGCAAGACAGCCAAGTAGATCCACAACGACATACGCAAGTGTGCCTATGAGAACACGTATCAGTGTCAATTCAAACGCATAGTGTCGTTAGGAGAAAGTCTTACCTGATAAGCGAACGGAATAGGTGTGCTTCTGACCCTCTCCAAGTTAGTCACAGTATCTTGCATTGAGCTCAAGTTGTTGATCAAGGCAGTTGCAACCGCAGGCTGCACCAACCCGGACCTTAAGACGAAGGCGACATAGGAGTGCAAGAACAAGGTAATCTCCAAAGGTACGTTGGAATCAATGAGAGGTGGGGTCTTAATCTTTCCAGTCCAGCCGCGGAGGCCAGCTTCCTCATCGACAATCTTCTTTTGTCCCGTCAAACGACGGTAAAACCACCTAGGGATGGCCCAGATAGGCTTCAAGATGCGCAAAAAGGGAAAGTAGTCGTAGAATTTCGTTGCGGGAGGGAGGCGTGAAGGACGCAGGGGAACCTCTGAAACTACTTGTGGAAGAGCTTTTTCATACCTGCTGTCGTTGCGGACTACATGTTTCCTAGGGGATGTGCCGGTACTGGGGAGACTTGTCGTAGACGAGCGGGCACTTCGCGAGAGCTTCTCGTGCTCGAGCCACATTGGTAACACGTCATGGTTTGTGGGATCAGAATTTGTAGAGTGGCGAGGAAGGAAGGAGACGAGAGGGTATAGATCTTCATAGTAGATTCCTGGTTCAGAGCGGAGATAATGCTAGGATGGAAATAAGCAATCGTGACATTAATTAAGACAATTTGAATACATACCTTGACCGAAACAGCGAATGCTTGAACCTATAATAGAGTCGGACTCCTCAGAAAACTATCAAGCAGCAGTGGCGATAATCTCCATACCAAGTTGATCATGCTACGTTTCTCAATGACCGCCTTAATCCTTTCAGCCCTTACTTTGGCTGCATCATCGGCAATAGGATCGGTTGGCTTGACGCGTTCCACCGAAACGTGAACCCATATCTAAAAGTATATTAGTTTAAGCAGTATTATGGAGATAAATCGAGAAAATTTACCAGTTGACCGAGGTTCCTTGAAGCAATAGAAATGTTCGACCACAGCTTTCTTCCGTCCTGATATCTTTCATATGCAGACGAAGTACGGAAAGAAATCTAAAATCAGATTGAGCTCTTCAAATGCTTCTGTCGGAAGCTTTTAGGACTTACAACCAAACCCAACACGGTACCGAGAACAGTCAACAGGGTATTCGAGATGCCAAGATTGTGCTTTGTTAACATAGTAACAGTCGTCACCACTAAGTCAAGACGTTGAGTATCATAATTCTGCGTGGAGGCGAACTGGGAACTCACTGGCAGCAATTAGGGTAAACAGCGTCGTTTCGGGCCAGATGTCTATTCAATACCATGAGCTTCCTTTCTATACACACACGGCGCCGACGACTGTATTTACCATTGAGAACCGTCGCCCTGAGCTTGTAAAGGGACCAAGAGGTTGAGGAGAGGGGATTTGCAGCGACCATGGTGGTCTACGAAACAGCAGAATATGAGATGAAGATACAGAGAAAAGAAGGAACGAGGTTGAAACGAGGTATCGAATCTGGCGCTGCCAGATATATGGGAAAATACTCCGTAAGGGGATAGGAAGGGTTTGCCAAGAAGCCTCGTGTAAGGCCTTTTGTAGAGAAGCCATGTCCGAACAGATACGCGGCTGATGGAGCTGCCTCTTGGCATTAGCACTGCTCCTAGATTCTAACAGTGCATATTATTGCAGTTGCCCAGATATCTCGGTTCCAAATCACACCAGGCTACCTGAAGAAAAATATTAAGCGATTCAGAAATTTCGTTGTTGGGTCTCTTTACAGTTGGCAAGAGTTTTCCCATCTCAGATAGCCATTGACATGCATCTTCCTGCAGATTCTTCGTGGAGCGGACTATGAATGTACCCTGCAGGGCATCAGACATCCGGGACGTCTGGCAGTGGCAACGCAACACAAAGGGCAACAACCTGCAACGACAAGGCAACAAGGAGACCTTTCGGTGTTCAGAGAAATTGATTTTCTTTTTGAATTTCAATTTGAAAAAAGTTGCTAATACAAATCTAGAACCGGCGACCCTATAAAACTTGACGGTCAAACTCTATCCCTTGCTGCAGATGTAGCGGTAGCAAGGTAAGGTGCAAGTGTCGACTTGAACCAGAGTTCTCCAAAAATCAAGGGATCTGTCTCCAAGAGTCACATTGCTATAGAGGAAAAGATTGGTGGCGGTACCAGTGTGTCTGCTGGTGTGGATGGGAGTAGTGACTCTGGGTATCTACGATACTAACGGACGCTGGTAAAATTTGATTCAGTCGCTTGTTTCTATATAGCTGATACTCGTACGGATAAGACTATGGCATTCGGACATGTCATACTCCAACATCAACATATTGGAACCTCCGTCCTCAACTGAGCCCTGTGTACTTTGTCATTGTCTAATCCTACGGGGATGAGCATGCCAAGACATGGTTAGAATATGTATTTCAAAACAATCATAATATATGTGGATGTTGGACAGAATGAATTCTCTCATTCGTGGCCATTCTGCCAGTGGTGTCAGGTCAGTCTTTATTGTCATTGTCAAAGCCTTTACATATATTGACATTTCTAAACGCACTGCTTAGATGGGAGGTGATTGAGCAAATTAATTAATTAAAGCTAATATTACCCCCGTCGTTCCACTGCGTGCGAGCAGCTCTGCGTCGGGTGGTTAGTTTCAAGTCTTGTGCAGTCTTGCTGTTGTTCCGAATGTTCTCTTTAGATCTTTCTCTGCTCTCTTACGTTGCCAGAAATCTAGGCAAGGTCAAGTATAATCCATGGATTTTCACTGTTAATAGAGAGAAAATAGTCAGTACTTCCACTGTCCAAGTCCTTTATGGTCCAATTGTATTCGGTTTCTAACTGTCAAAATTTCCAGAGGTCTTGAAGAAATATTAAATTGATTCTCTTACATTGATGAGCTAAGAATCTCTTGGAGTCTTCAACGAAACATCATTTTCTCCTGCTGTTGCCTCTTTCGGCTCTCAACGAAGCCGTGCAACTCGCTCTTTTGACTCAAATGTATACAGCAATGATGACTGGAACATTTATTCTTGAAGCTTTGGACTTGTGTGCTCTTCAATTGGGGTTCTCCATTGGACTACAAACTATATTGTGCAGGAGGCGCTACTGCGATAGTCTGTTTCTCTCCGAAAATGATCAGAATAATTTTGGCACACAACAATCAGTATTCAGCCCATTCTAAATTCGAAATTTCTCTAGAAAGTTCAAGATCCTTGGTCTCTATCATCTTTCGTCTCTCTGCCGCTCTCGCAATTAAAGCAGGGACCTTCTAAAGCCTTAACTTACTGAAACGAATATCTGTCTGCAGGACGTGGGGCACACCGGCTGTAATACATCTCAGCAAAACGCGGTCAATCTTATCGTGAATTTGCCCCAGACTTAGAAAATGGAGAAGTCTCGATTGGAGAAAATATATCTCTGATTTACGAGGTTTGCATTTGCTTAATCTTCCAGTATTATATGGTACATTTTATACAGGCTATCCGGGGTGGTGAACTTCAATCTCTCATGAGTAATTTCTTTGTTCGATTAGTGGATCATTTATGGAGCCTCTTGTCCTCGGTCACTTTTTAAAAGATTTCTTGTCACGATTATGCATGAAATAATGCCGCCCACTGTACGAAATGCAACAACACTTGAAAGATATTGTCAGAATGCACAATGAGAAAGATTGTACTTACAAGCCCACCACAGTTCTTTCAAGTTTTGATAGCCCACTTCGAAGAACTAGTTGCAATCGCTTTGTTCCAATAACGCACGTAGTTCAGCGTATGCAGTCCAGAGATTCTTGATCTTTTGAAGGCTAAGCAGCTTTGTGAAAATGCTCAAAAAGCTTTGCAATACTGAAGTGCTCTTCCGAAGAAGGCTATGGTCGGGCTCTTTTATTGGGTTTGAAATATCTTAGTATCCATTCGCGCACTGCTTCCGAGTAGGTGATGTCGTAATTAAGCGAGGAAAGCAATAAATTAACAAAACATGATCACTAAAACTCCAATAAGTACAGCGCAAAAAGGCCGTTTCGCCGCGAAAGGTAGCAAGCGTGTCCTATATTCGGTGATAGACCTAGAGAACGACCTTTATGAAGAGAAATACCACAGGACAAGATATGCTCCAACGAGTCCTAATAGCACTTTGACCTGTGGGTCTAAGTTGGTCACCACGGCAGGAAGAGACGGTCCTGAAGATTCTTGAGGAGTCGATCCATTCAGAGTGTGACCCTTGCCAGCAAAGGCGGCGGTACCTGCTCCACCACTGCCTGCGTGAGTCTTCAGCGTGTTCTCAAGACCACTTCCGACCAAGTCAGTACATCTATTTCCAATAACGCCACATATGCTTACCGAGGGTCTGCTCCCCTAACCTGAGCTACTTTATCTGATCCCTTCAGAAAGATAAAAGTAGGCCTATATTCGTGTAAGTTGTGTGGTTTGTGGAATTTGTGGTAGGGAAAGCTGCGGAGCGTACATGGCTGACACACGGTACGTTTGGGCAACCTCAGAGACTGCATCGACGTCGCACTTCAGGAAATTGACGTTCTTATATTCCTTTGCGAGCTTCTCATATACAGGAGCGATAGTATGGCATGGACCACACCTACGATGAGCTTGTAAGTTTGGAGATCATGGCATTGCAAACGTGGCATACCATGTTGCGTGGAAATCGATTACCTAGACCAATCTTATTAAACTGGATGACCACGGATTACTTTTAGCTTACCGTTAGCTTGTCTTTAGAAGCAGCCAATATGCCAGAGAGCTGTTTAGTAGAAGTTAAGTGAATCGACATGATGACGGATAAGTAAGCAGGCAGTGGATGATGTAATCCGATCAATCAAGTTTCTTTCTTTCCCTTCGCGTCATTTTGGTTTGTCTTCTGCAGTTCTGGGAACTCGATTCAATGGTTATCTTTGGTGTCTATACTTTACTTTACTTGAGCTTCGACAGATTTCGGCGGAAGCTGGATGCAGCTATGTCTTATGCTTTTACTAAACCTTGAGCTGCAACTGTTGAAACAACAGTGATCCTACGCCCCTTCAATATAATTATAGAAAAGACGGCCATCTTCACACCGCGAATCCATCGATACATCGGATACTAGCGAATACTTCCCGCTTCCCGCTCCGGGGTAAATATCCTGATTTGGTTTCCACCACCCTGCTGTTCAGTTGCTTCCTCAAGTTCACATCGCACTAGGACCAATCGGGCTTCTTCTATTCAACCCACCTCAGACTCCAGCCTCCACCAGGCCTAACACCAATAGGCCAGATATATTATCCTCGTCCAAAGACAGTTATTCGGAATTATCCAGATTATCCGCCTTTACTTTCCTTATCAACAAGAGAATTCCTAACTTGGAATGTTATGCGGATGGCTATCAAATTGGTTATCAACTTAACGTGCGAAGAGTAGCAGTACGAGCCCAGACACGATGACCTTGACTACCAAGATTCTTACAACGAATCCCCTCGGACAGCTAGCTCTGAAGTTACTTCCTCTTATCTCCATATGTTATATCATTGCAAAGCTCGTAATACCTCAAAGACGAATCCCCAAAGGTCTGGATATTTCCCTCGGTCGTCCTACAAATTCATGATATAATTTATCAGGGTATCGTCTTCCTCCCGGACCCCCATTGAAGCCGTTCTTTGGAAACATGCATGACTTACCTGTGTTCCGTGAATGGCTGACTATAACGAAATGGGCTGAAGAATATGGTTTGCCTTCTCTTCACTACTTTTCGAACCGTCTAAATTTGTCCTGCAGGCGATATCGTCTATACAGAGGCAATCGGGCAACCTATTATTTTTCTTAATTCCTTTTCAGCTGCCCGTGAATTGATGGAGAACAAATCATCCCTATATTCAGACCGGAATGATAGTGCAATATTTGATATGTCAGTACAGCTCTCTTTATAAAGTTATTCAAATTTATCACTGCATACTAGGGTCAAGTGGACCAATTACTTTGTGGCTATGAACTATGGTGCGAAGTGGAAAGAACAGCGGCGACTATTTCATCAATATTTCAATGCGAAGTCTACGGATGATTACAATCACATACAAATTAAACATCGGGAGTATGTAGCATTCGCGTGACTAGATCGTAGCCATTGATGGTATGGTTTTAAGTATTCTTTTACGCGGCTTTGCCAACTCTCCAGATGATTTTGTGGAGCATATAAAGCATTATTCTGGGTCCATTGTCATGGAGGTATACTGAAATTTCTGTGAATATATCGTGATTTAATCCATACGTCATTTAGATAGTTTACGGGATGCAACTCAAGCCGAAAGGAGATTATTTTCTCGAAATCGCACACGAAGCTCTTTCTGGCATTTCTACCGTCACTACTTGTTGGTCTCAGTATGTAAATGTGCTACCCATGTGTATGTTCGTTCATCTACCTGCTCGAAACTTGATGACTGACTACATTGTACTTAGTGAAATATCTTCCATCCTGGTTACCTGGGATGGAATGGAAACGAATGGCACATAAGCTTCAGAAACCTATAGTGGAAGTCTCGCAAATGCCAATGAGATTGGTTATGGAAGATATTGTACGTCGATTCTTTAGCGGTTGAGGAATTATGGCTAACGAAATATCCTGTGCTAGGCTGCTGGACGTCTTAACAATTCAATAATGGCTGACGCACTGCGAGAAAAGTTGAAGGGCGGAAAGCTGACTCCTGAAGATGACATACTTCTTCGCGATTCATTTGGCATAGCATATCTAGGTGGCGTTGGAACCGTCCGTTTTATTTAATACTTGATTGTAGTCACTTTTTGATTTTTGATTTTTTGATAACCAGGTTGTATCAGCGGAGACGACCTTCCTCATAGCCATGATACTGTATCCTGAGGTGCAAAAAAGAGGGCAGGAAGAATTAGACACCGTTTTGGGAGATCGTTTACCTACTCTCGAAGATAGGGTTTCCCTCCCCTACATCAACGCGATTTGCGAAGAGGTTCTGCGTTGGCGACCGGTGGTACCCATCGGACTTCCCCATGCGGTCACACAAGATGATACATATGGCGAATTCTTCATCCCCAAGGGAAGTATTATCCATCATAATACTTGGTAAGTTCCCAATCATCCAACCTGCGAATGTTACTCATTCGCTCTCATTAGGAAGATCCTCCACGACGCTGAGAATGTGGGTCCAAGGCCAGGTGAATTTGAACCAGAACGTCATCTCACCCCAGGAGTTGTAAAACCAAATCTCAATATGTATTGGGGAATGGGTCGACGGTAAGGCCGTCTTTCACTGGGTTACACACAATACCTAATGTAGAGGCTTTACCTCAAGGATCTGTCCGGGGCGTTTTCTAGCTATTAAAACGCTCTATCTAATGGTTTCCTCCGTTCTTAAGACCTTTAATATCTCTCATGCAAAGGATTCTAATGGGAACATAATACCCGTTAATCCGGATGCATATTATTCCGGTACTGTAACGTAAGGACTATATTTTCAACCCTATACTAGGCATTTACAATATTATATAGCCATCCTGAACCTTTTGGTTGTTCTATTACTTTGCGTTCCGAGTCTACTCGGCACCCTCTGGAGGAATAGATATTCATACTCGTGGTGATTAGTTTCCCATCAATTATTCTTGCCAATGTAAGCAGATATTTTGGGGGTCCCATCTTTGATTCTTTTTGTTCCTTTGCGATCTATAACGTGTAATTTTTTACATGCGAATGATTTCATATTCAAGATTCCTGTATCAGTGAATCGGAAAGCTGTAAATTCGAACTATGCTTCCCATGGAAATCACGAGTACGGGCCGCATGATGTTCGAGCTTTCATGTCACCATGACCATATGCGGTGGAGTGGCTCTCCTAGTTTGGATGACCTATCCGGGCAAACTCTGGTAGGTCATTCATTTATGGATCCTAATATGTAGTACTTCAGGGCAGCCGACGGATATTTACTAGTCAGTACACATCAAGAACTGGCTTCCACTTCCAATCGACGACCCCTCATCTATTCATCGTATTCCCTGTAAAGCATGTATATGCGGTGCCCGCTTCGCGTGGGGCCCATATCCATAGGTAGGTTTGTATTAGTTTGGATATACCGGAAATGCCTTGTATAATTAGTATATTGTCTCTTTGGTTGAAGGGATAGTGTATAACTCCTACATGTCGATAGGATATTAAACACCAAGCCTTTCGATGACTTGGAGTCTGCCGTTATTATTTTCCTTCTTATCCTTTTCGGATGTGTATGAGTAAATTTAGTGAATCGATCATTTAGTCGAAAGTCAAAAAGTACATACATCACATCTCTGGGGGCTCGAGTCGGATGTCATATTAAACGGCACGAGTCTATAATATAGGTTACCGCCCCCGCCTGATCCAAGACGAGCCCCTTTGATTGGAAATATCTACGAGCTTCCATTATCTCGTCATGTCGAGAAAATCGAGAATTGGAGCAAAGATTATGGTATTCTATCACTCTGTCTGCTCAGTATAACCGGGTCTTATTTTTTCAACTTTCCATTATAAGCGACATTGTGTATACGGAATCATTAGGACCTCCCATTATCTTTCTTAATTCCCTCAAAGTAGCAAGAGAGCTACTGGAGAACAGACCGGCAATATATTCTGACAGGCCACGGTCAATAATAAAGGAATGGTATTGATGATTTTGATAATTTTAATGCAATACTCTTTCGACTAATACGCGGAATTTGTAGGATGACTTGGAGCAATTATTTTGTGACTATGTCTAACGGTGCTGAATGGCGATTGCATCGATGTTTATTCTACAGGCACTTTCGTGCTGAGGCGTTTTGACTCCATACAAACGAAGCATACAGGGTATCTACTATACATTGTTATTCGACTAAAACTTCCGATTGTACTCACATCTCCGTCGAAAGTGCTCTTCTTCGCAACCTGCTTACTGCCCAGAAGACTTTATGGAGGATATTAAATATTTCGCGGCGTCAATATTAATAGAGGTATGAAGGAGAATTCTTACAGGTCCTCGCGTATGTTTCATGGATCCTACAGATATTTTACGGTATGAAAGTGCAGAAACAGGATAATCCTTTTGTACGCGCAGCGCATGAGGCGTTGGGAGGGCTGGCTGTGGTCAATATGCCTTGGGCAGTCAACGTCAATATCAAGCCTATATATGAGTCATTATATTTCTTTAGATTATATATATATCGAAGTTTGTCTAACCTATGTATAACTAGCGGGCTATCTTTCTTCGTGGTTACCGGAAATGGGATAGAATGCAAAAGCTAAACAATTGCACCGTCCATTAATAGAGACGTCTGGAATGCCGTTTGAGTACATTAAAAATGACCTTGTAAGTGATTATATTGCTCCATGTGATTAAGAGCATCTTAAAGCAGGACGGTTGTAGGCCGAAGGTAGGCCAAAATCATCCATCATGGCTGAATCCCTAAGGCGACTGAAGGAAGGTGTCGAGAACGAGAGTGAAGAGGTCCTTCGGTACTCATATAATTTGGCTTATGTTGGTGGTGCAGGCACGGTACATTATTATTAGCTGTACCAAATCTGAAGCTAATAATTCATACCCAATTATCATGCAAAGAAATATACAAAAATAAATATATCTGGGAAAGTCGCCTTGGCACGCATAAAAGTAAGATGGCCAACAAAACAAGTGATAGCTAGACAATCCCCCTCAACATCTCCATGACGATGAGCCAAGTTTCTGGCTAGGCAAACAACAACAGTACCTGGACATGTTGGGACTCTCTTACTGAGCTGAATAAACTCAATAAAGTGTCTAGTCTAACTTTGCTTGACTAAATAATAATAGCACACATAAGTGGTGAATTCATCCAATCTAAGTACTCTACTAACCATGAGTATTTTCTGAGGCTCTACTGCGCTTGATTTCCGAGGTTATCTTGTGTTCTAGTTGTTTGACTTTGTCACCGTCAGGGTGCTTCTTCTTTCTCTTTGGTTTTTGCTTGTGCCTACTGGTCCTTAAAATTGGTGGGGGGGGGGCTTGATGGTGGGGTTGGCAAGGCAGTCTCACCATCTTCAGAGTCACTAGAAGAATATTCCAGCAAGACATTTGCAAGTGAGGTGCTGCCTTGCCTAATAATGTCACTAAGCCAAGAATTTCTATGCTGTGCTATCTCAGGAGGCTCATTAAGATAGACTTCATGCTGTAAACGCTCAGAAGAAGCATAAGGATTCTTGAGTGCCTGCTTGAAGTGCTGGCGTGAGCAACCCTGGCAACAGGGGAACCGTATATGGGTGCCATCAAGAGTAGGCTTGTCATGTCCCATAATTAAATGGTCATTTAGGGAGTATTGGGTTTGGTCTTCCATGACAATGACATTCAAATCTTGTTAAATATTTTTAATCAGCTAAAACGTCAACTACTGTTCAAACACATACCTGAGTCAGACATCTCTTCCAATGAGAGCACCTCAGATTCTTCAGGCAGCTCCTCACCGGAAAAAGAAGCTAAAAGTGTGTCAGTATAATCTACAGGAGAATGCAGATATGAACAAACCATGTATCTGTTGATAATGGCCTCCTAGAAATTGTTCAATGAAGTTTATTATTTTGAAACTGTGACGGCTGCTTACCAGACAGTTCTTCGCTCTTAGTCTTGCTACTACTATCATACAGATCTTCTGGGAAGTTCTTGCAATCAGTTTCCATATTGCTGTTTCAAGATAATCTGTAGTGTAGTAAAAAGAATTAGAACAAAAGCCATTGAATGTGAAAGGTTTTAAAAAAATATGTAAAAAACTAGAGAGGGTTATCCAGGGCGGCAAAGGACAACAGTCACTGCTTGCTGGATTCACCTCTTGCCTCAACCTGGAGGGGCCAGAGTCATTACACAAGATAACATTGCGAGTTGACAAAGGCTTCACAGAGAGAGGGGGAAAGACTTAAAAGATTCTAGGAGAATTTACCTTGGTAATGAGCTGGAGGGGTTGCTTTATATATTAACCCAATAATCCTGTGCAGATACAAGGGCTGTTACCCAAGAGATATCCCCAAAAGAGCTGGATGGAAGACTAGTGCTAAAATTTCAAAATCACCCCAAAAGACTTTAAGGCACATCATTTACCTAGCAGAGCCTTGGATATGCTATTTGAAGGTTGACTTTTTCACTTAGAAGGTGAAGGAATTAAGAGGAGAAGAGGGAAGACAGTAGAAAGGGAAGATGCTGGCAGAAACAAAGCACAGTCAGCATGTGTCACATGTCACGGAGGTGTCACGGTAGGATCCGCGCGGATCCTACCGTGACACCTCCGTGACATGTTGCTCTGCGTTACTCTTTGATTATGAAACATCTCACACCTCCTATTCCAGGAGGACGTACCTTTATACTTTAAGATAGAAGAAAGAAGAAAATAGTTTTAAGCCGGCGCCGCCTCCTAGTGTTGCCGCAGTTCGGTCTAGTCCCGGGGACCGAACCGGGACCAAATGGCTCCTAGATTTTTTGGCTGAAAAAGGAGTATATAAAATGAAAATAGAAAGGTTGTAGATCTCCAAAATGAAATTTCAGGGAAGAGTGATTGCTCCTTCGCTTGTAAGCGACGTGGGAAAACGTAACGGTCTGGGACCGCGGCAACACTACCGCCTCCTCCTCAGGCCTACATACGGCTTCACCCATCGAATCCGCGCCTCCTCCATGACATGGTTCTCAAAAATACGGGCCGTCAATGGAGATGGCTGGGTGCCTCTCCAAGAAGAAGTTATCTGTTTTGCTGGTCTGGGGAGCTTAGGAATACCAAGCCTAAGAGACACCTTACCATTGGGCCAATGTGGCGATGAAAGGCTGACAAATTCCTTACTATATTTGCCGTATGCTCCAACGCTGGAGGACTATTCACTGTTCTGTTAGCTGAAGGTGGAATTATGCATAAAATATTGCTAAATTCAGTCATGCTACCACGGTTCCGATAAATTTAAATTCTAGCCAGCATATATTCCGATATCTCAAAATCGTTTTTCTGTTGTCAATTGGAAACGGACTAGCTGCCAAACGACTGTATTACTTCACTGCCTCCGCGAATTCCCTCGCCCTTTGCCCTTCTAACTTGGGCAGACTTCAATTGTATCTCGCGTGGTTTATTAGATGAGTTCCTCACTAGTAACATTTCTGGACCCTGAAGAAGATCGAAGAGCCTTAGTAGAGCGGTTTCCACTGTGACTGTGGATGGAGAATTCTGGCAGTGCTCGCCGGCTCTGAATTCGAATGAAGCAGAGAGATATAGTAGAATATTTAATTTGACTCCAGTACTAGTGATTCAATAAATCATAGGCATAGTATACACGTCAAAATCCCAATACCTCGAGCAGACTACTTGTGGTGATATCCGGTGGACCGGAATAAGAGAAAAGCCGCCCCCGTCCCGTCCTGGCAGAGTGCTCTACACTCCACCTCCGAGAATCCTGTACCCTGCATGTCTTCTAACTTGGACAATGCCACTACAGACCAAGTTGGATCTTGCGTGACTTATCTTCTCAGACTTATGTGGATCTCCTCAGGCTGGAGGTCGTTCTGGTTTGGAGTATGCCGAAGAACATGAAGGAATCGAGCCAGATGAGATAACTTGAATAAGAGATACCTACACTTTATACGAGTTGACTTGACATTGGGTTAAGTGGAGTTGATGCTGATGAGGCTGATTAGAGTGCAATGAATATTGTATATAGTGCGAGCACGCGAGTGGCTTTTCTTTTCTTTGCATATCGCAGGATTCCGCTGGTTGAACTGAAGGAGTTGATGTTGAGGAATTGAGAGATAATGAGAAAATTCCTTGCCTTCAGTGCCCCCAGAGAGCACCAAATGCGACCTATTGGTGTGACCATGCTATTTCAATCAATAATGTAATAAACCAAGGATATGTAGCTTCGGGATGTTTCCTTGAAGTGGCACGGATACACATTACGGAGCGTCACCGTTCAGTTGTGCCTCCTTTCGGGAACCGTAAAAGGAGGGGTTTTAAATTTCTTTCATATACGTTGAGCGTTTCATATTGTTTGTCGTATATCAGTTATTGGGGGTGGGTCCCCAAAATATCTACTTACATTGGCGAAGAATATTTGATCGGGAACTAATCCCTACGAGCATGGAATCTACTCCTCGATAAGCTGTCGAGCAGACTTGGGTCGTGACGTAATAGAACATGAAAGGTTCAGGATGGCTATGCAATATCGTAGATGCCTAGTATAGGGGTAAAAATAAGTCTTTACGATACAATGCGGGAATAATATGCATCCGGATCAACGGGTATTACGCTCCCATTAGAATCCTTTGTATGAGAGATATCAAAGGTCTTAAGAACGGAGGAAACCATTAGATAGAGCGTTTTAATAGCTAGAAAACGCCCTGGACAGATTCTTAAAAGTAAGATCCCTACATTAGGTTCTGTGTAGCCCGGTGAAAAGCCGGCAGTTACCTTCCACCCATTCTCCAATACATATTTAGATTTAGTTGTACGAGTCCTTAGATGAGATGGCGTTCTGGTTCAAATTCATCTGGCCTTGGACCCACATTCTCAGTGTCGTGGAGGATCTTCTTAATACGTGCGAATGAGTAACACCCGCAGGTTGGATGATTGAGAGCACACCAAGTATTATGATGAATAATATTTCCTTTGGAGATAAAGAGTTCGCCATACGTATCATCCGGAGTGGTCGCATGGGGAAGCCCGATGGGTAACACCGGACAGGGCCAACGCAGAACCTCTTCGCAAATCGCATTAATATAGGGGAGTGAATCCCTATCTTTGAGAGTAGGTAAACGATCTCCTACAACGGTATCCAATTCTTCCTGTCCTCTTTTTTTGCACCTCAAGATCCAATATCATATCATGGCTATGAGGAAGGTCATCTCCGCTAATACAACCTGGTTATCGAAAAAATCAAAATTGATCACGATCAAGCATTGGGGAAAACAGACGGTTTCAATGCCAGCTATATATGCTATGCCAAGTGAATCGCGAAGGAGTATTTCATCTTCAGGAGTTAGTTTCCCGTCCTTCAACTTTTCTCGCAGTGCGTTAGCCATTAGTGAACCGTTAGGACGTCCAGCAGTCTAGCCCAGGGCATTTCCGTTGGGCATAAATTCTCAATCGTTAGAGAATGAATCGACGTACAATATTTTCCATAACCAATCTCATAGGCACACGTGAGATTTCCACTATAGGTTTCCGAAGCTTATCTGCCATTCTTTTCCATTCCATCCCATAAACCATTTAAATGACGTATATGTGAAGTCACAGAATACTAGCCACACACTAGGATATTCCAGCCTAGGCCTACCTCCGTGACGATAGACTCATAATAATGCTTTATATGCTCCGCAAAGTCATCTGGAGAGCCAAGCCGCGTAAAAGAGTATTTAAACCATACCTTCAGTGGCTACGATCGTTAGTCACGCGAACGCTACACACATACGATGCTTAATTTGTATGTGATTGTAATCATCCGTAGACTTCGCATTGAAATATTGATGGTGATAGGCGATGAAATGAAGGATTTAACGGCATGTCAAATTGTCACTAGTCCAGGTCAACGGAGGGGAAAACAACAACACTGGTGCACCTAAGTTTGGCATCAATTGCTTTCAGATTTGTATACAGTATAG
Source organism: Sphaerobolus stellatus SS14 (assembly GCA_000827215.1). Lineage (NCBI taxonomy): Eukaryota > Fungi > Basidiomycota > Agaricomycetes > Geastrales > Sphaerobolaceae > Sphaerobolus > Sphaerobolus stellatus. The sequence goes on from KN837081.1 coordinate 134,144, forward strand.
ACTGAGACCATCTTTCGAAGAATATCAGCGTCGATTTCTGCCTTTGTTACTCGACTCTTTGAGGTGGCCACGATTATTATGAATCTCCCTATGCTGGACATCTTACATTGCAGACTGGTAAGCTCATATTGTTATTATGAAGTTCGTTACATCCTTATTGACCCGTCATGATCCCGTTAGGTCTGCAAGCGGTTGAAGAACCTCGTTCAATCATCAAGTAGTATCGGCTCCGAAGTCGAGTTGTCCACGCATGGATTGGTTAGTTGTCCAGCTAGCAAGATATTAGTCTCAATGCGTCACGTGTCACGGAGGTGTCACGGTAGGATCCTCGCGGATCCTACCGTGACACCTCCGTGACATGCTGCTCTACGTGACTCTTTGAGGTCGCCACGACTATTATGAATCTCCATATACTGGATATCTTACATTACAGACTGGTAAGCACATATTATTATTATGAAGTTTGTTATATCCTATTGACGTGTTGTGATCCTGTTAGGTGGTCTGCCAGTGTTTGAACACGATATGTGTGATTGGATTTGGGTGTATGGGCAGAGCGATGAGCAATTACCGGGTGAGAAGCCTCTCAACTATACGAAGAAGATTCTGTGCTATAAGTTGGGAGGCGTGGACTGAGGAATCAAGTGCAAGGAATGGGAAAGCTGGTTGAGCTGGTCTTTGAACTATATTGGCCAACTCTGCTACCCTCCAAATCATTGATTTGAATTGGGAACCTTGTTTGGTTGGTGGATGATTGGTCCTTGTTACTCCAGCATGGTGCAATGATGAAGGTCTCCACTTTATAGACCTGCCTCAGATTAATTGACTCTGTGATTTCAGACTGGGGATTGTAAGGAGATATCAGAGACAACAACTGGGAAAATTTGAGAAGCTTGTGATGGAGCAGATCCTTATATTGAAGGGAAACACTCTGAAGAGGATGGTAATATGTAGAGTGACATGCCTGTAGGATAGTTAATCTTTTTGTACCTATGCATGAATCCACCTGGGAAGCAGCATACAAGACATGTCTGTATAAATCTTATCAATGGTTCTTCCTTAATATTCAATTCAGAGATGGGTTTCCATTAGTGTGATGAGATGTCACAGAGGCATCACGGTAGGATCTGCATGGATCCTACTGTGACACCTTCGTGACACCTGATGCCTGAAGCCACAGGACACTAACCATTATGTCTGCAAGCCATCCAACTACCATCAAGCCTCCCAAACTTACTCTCATAACCCCATATGTCTCATCTACCACATTCAGAACTGATATATTTGATCTGAAGTTCTGGAGAGGCCAACCAGCAGACCACACATTTTTAGCAGAAACCACCTCTAGGATCAGGCTTATGATCCAGCCTATACAGATTATGCTAGAGGATATTGCCTATCAGGTGGATCTGCTTGAAAAGGAGCTGAATAGACCTGGAAGTCCTTGGGCCAAGGAAGCAGGTCTTGATGACACCCCAGCCTACCCCTTCTCATTGATATCTTCCAAATCCTCCAAGGTCTGGGCAGTCACAAGAGTGCTGGATCTGCTTCTTTGGGCTTTCAATGATAATCCAAAACTGTACTCTAGGCAGTATTCTTGTCACCCACACATGGGAGCCAGGCTAAGCATTAGCATGCCCAACTCAAACCCAAAGGATGGTCCACAGCTTTGGAATCAACTTATAGACTGGAATTCAGATAGAGTTGATGAGCTTGTTACTCAGTTGAGCAGGCGAGCCAGTATGCAGGAGGATATGCCAGATGGAACCTGGACTCCAGGACACCAGTGGAAGGAAGGTGCTTGGGAAGGTGTATTGCAAAGTGTCAAGGTATCTTCAGGCTCCACAGAGCTTTCCAAGAAGGCAGAGAAACAACTGCAAAAAGATCAGATAAACTCCTGCTTGGTGGAGTTGTCCCTCTTTTCCAATGCCCTCAAACATAAGAAGCTCAAACATATGCATCATTTTATGTCCAATTGTTATCTCTTGGCAGCATCTGGAGTGCTTTTTATGAAGGTTTGTCATTTGAATCAGTCTTATTTCATGGCTTAATACTTTGTAGAATACTGCAGAAACCATCAAGTCAATTGGCAAAATCACACCCACACAATCAGAACAAGAACCAACTGGGTATTTAATCAACTCTGTCTGCATTCCAGTCTACAAGTTGATTCCAAAGCTGTGATCCATCCTTTAAGCTGGGTGTGCTGATGCTTGGTCTGGCTCCCAGGTGTGGGTGACAAGAATACTGCCTAGTGTATGGTTTTGGATTCTCATTGAAAGCCCAAAGAAGCAGATCCAGCACTCTTGTGATTGCCCAGACCTTGGAGGATTTGGAGGATATCAATGAGAAGGGGTAGGCTGGGGTGTCATCAAGACCTGCTTCCTTGGCCCAAGGACTTCCAGGTCTATTCAGCTCCTTTTCAAGCAGATCCATCTGATGGGCAATATCCTCTAGCATAATCTGTACAGGCTGGGTCATGAGCCTGATCCTGGAGGTGGTTTCTGCAAGAAATGTGTGGTCTGCTGGTTGGCCTCTCCAGAACTCTAGATCAGATATATCAGCTCTGAATGTGGTAGATGAGACATATGGGGTTATGAGAATAAGTTTGGGAGGCTTGATGGTAGCTGGATGGCTTTCAGACATAATGGTTAGTGTCCTGTGGCTTCAGGTATCATGTAACACCTCATCACAAATAGCTTGTAATAATGGAAATTGTCTTTGAATTGAATATAAAGGAAGAACCATTGATATAATTTATACAGACATGCCTTGTATACTGCTTCTCAGGTGGATTCATACATTAGTACAAAAAGATTAGCTATCCTACAGGCATGTCTCTCTGCAGACAATGGACCTCTGCATCAATAACACTGCAAGGAGGATGAAGTGACCACTATTGCAGACTCTTCAGACACTGTGCAAGGGCTCTATGTTGCCTTCTGCAACCAAAGTACCTGCAAAGCCAAAAGCAAAGGTATTGCCACCTGAAGCTAAATACTCCATTGTCAATGACAATGATGCTTCGTTAATCCGCTTTGCTTGAGTGACTGTTCAGCGATTGAGGGATATCATTCCTTTGCCTGAACAGAAACTGGGTATTGTGATTAAGCCTTCGAAGACTAGTCAAGATGATGGAGTCAAATTGCTGACAGCAGTGATGGAGGAGGACAAGGATGAGGAGAATCTCATGGGTTCAGGGGTTCAGGAACACAGCTTGCTGTCGTTGATGATTGCTGAGGGGGATGAATCAGGGAGCGTGTTTGACGTCCTTCCAGCTCCCAAAGCCATTGACCGCAGAAAGGTCGGACCTTTCATCCCCACTTGTCTGTGTCATAATTTGAGCTGGAGACCAGATACTCTTATGGGGAATGGTTTCACTCACCGCAATGTGGGTAGCATGCTCTCACATATGTTCAACACAGACTTCGGTGAAGCTGGTGAAATGATGTACATTGTTGTTCTTGCCAGACTCTTTAGGTTTAGGAGGAGGTCCGGATTTGAGCAAGTGCGATGGGTGAAGCCATATGTAGGCCTGAGGAGGCGGTGGCGGTTGCTTAAAACTATTTTCTTCTTTCTTCTATCTTCAAGTATAAAGGTACATCTCTCTGGAATATGAGGTATGAAAATTAGCTGTCCAAGGGGATTCTTTATAAGAATGTTGGTAGTCATCCTGTCTGGACAGTGCTAATAGCGCGCTAGTCTCGTACTACAACACCTCACACGTTAAGTAGATGACCAATTTTTAGCCATCCGCACAATGTTCTTGATACTGAGGAAAAGCCATAGCCATATGGTAGACACTTTCCGAATGAGTGTCACAAGGGTATCCGCGGGAGGTGCCAGCCCGAGTTGATATGACTGGTTAGATTGCAATTAATATTGTATGACATACCAGTACGCGAGTGGCTTTCTTTTCTTTTGATATCGCGGGATTCCGTTGGTTGAGTTCAATGTTGAGGAATTGAGAGATAATGGAGGGCTTCTTGGCTTCAATTGTCACCAGAGAGCACCAGATGCGACCTAGTGTGATCATGCTATTTCAATCAACAAGTACACAATAAATCAAGAACGAAATATAGTACCTTCGAGATATTTCCTTGAAGTGACACGGAAATTACGCAACCATCGCAGCGGCCTAACAGAATTACCGCAGCTCTGGGTCCGCGTATCTTGATTCCGTTTGGCTGGTCCTGCTGTTTCCAAGGTCTGCATACTTTAAGGCTCGATGATCGTATCCATTACTGTGTACAATCATGATGTGAGTTGATTACCTGCCCATACATCAGTAAAAACCTAAACGTATTGCAGCAGATTGTGGGAGGTTGCAGTGGCTTGCAGCGCAAGGGATGTATGTGTCCCATTTCTCCCCTCTTTCCCCCTACTCCACCTCAAGCTCTTCCAATGGCACAAGTACCCGACATAGGCAGAAGAAGCTCCATTTGCAAGCATGGTTTGAAACCTTAAATCCCTTTATCCTAAAGTCATAGGCACTAACCAATAGCGAGCAGTTCCTTCAACGTCATTATTGCGTTGTCTTGCTAAGCACCCGTCAAACAAAAATAGAGCTTTACTAATCTGGACTCATCTCCCATTCACGTGGGTTAAGCTACGCTCCTTAAAAAGAAACAAAAGAATGGCCGTGAAGTATCCTACTGTTTTCATCATCACTCATGTCCGACCAAAGACTAATTACTTTATACACTTGGTCCACTCCCAATGGTATACACAGGTGGCATAGTGGTTCTAGCTCCAAAGACTAATTACGATTAAATACTTTTAGGATATGCCGCTTCCATTGCTTTAGAGGAGCTTGGAGTCCCTTGTGAGTTTATTTTCAGAAAACCTATATGGCAGACATACAGATACTGAGCTAGCCTTTGATAGACCATGTGAAGGCGATTTCCTTCAAAGAAAACGAACAAAAGAGCGAATGGTACTTGAAGATCAATCCTAATGGTTTATACCCTTACGCTTAAATTATTACAATATCACTCATAATATATGGTTGTTCCTAGGTCGTATCCCTGCCATCGTCGACCACAAGAATAACGACTTCGTAGTCTTCGAGACCTCAGCGATCTTACTATGTGAGATACCCTAATGTCTGCGTGCATTCCGAATTACTTTACTGAGTCTAAGATCATTTTGCAGATCTCGCACAACACTATGACCCTGAACACAAGCTCTCGTATGATCCATTTAATGAGGCGAACCTGTTTAGTGAAACTCTCCAATGGTTGTGCTTTGCTCATGGTGGAATTGGACCAATGTGAGGACGAATTATTTTTTGAAGTTGAAATCATCTGACATGCCATGAATATATCTCAGGCAGGGTCAATCGTAAGTACAACTCGTCCTTCAATTATTTTATTTTATTTTAACATAATCCACGGTGTTTAAGCGCCCATTTTACCCGTTTAGCACCTGAGAAAATACCTTATGCTGTCAAACGGTATCAGGTTCGTCATTGACTGGCACATTTATTTCGGCTATAAATGACTTATCACTTACACGAATGCGCAGGAGGAGACCAAACGGTTATATTCCGTCTTAGACAAGCGTCTCGAAGGGCGAGAATGGCTGGTCGGACCTCATTATAGTATTGCGGACGTCAAAGCATAGTACGTCTATCTCCAAATCTCTCAGAATATCTGACCTGATCTCTACGTTTGTATAGCCCTTGGTAAATTTTCCATAATTATTATATCGCAGTATAAGATTTACATCGGATTCAGGATCCTCGGAAGCGCTTGGGCCGGGGTTGATCGCACGGAATTTCCCAATATCGTTGTGAGTTTCTTATCTCCCTGCCAGGGGACAATCTAATCTCATATGACACTGGTAGGCATGGGTAGATCGGATAAAAGAACGTCCTCTGACTGTTAAAGGCCTGAGTGTGCCTGCTCGCACCGATTATGACGAGTGAGCCTAGAAATTGGATTGAAATGATGTGTTGTTATTAACGGGGTATTTTTATTTATCTCACTGGCAGCTGGGTAAAGAACGCGGAGAAGCAGGGTGCGAGTATTGCCAAGGATTTTGGGTTTACTAGCACTGGCAAAAGTGAGAGAGAATGAATGCGAGAATGATAATAATGCAAATGTTATGTGCTGATAGATAAAGACATGAGATAACTACTTCATATAAATCACACAAACAATATCGCCGAGAAAGAAACAAAAATTCTAACCACGTGTGGGAATCGAAAAACTATTTTCTTCTTTCTTCTATCTTCAAGTATAAAGGTACATCCCTCTGAAATAGGAGGTGTAAAAATTAGCTGTCCGAGAGGATTCGTTATAAGAATGTTGATAGTCATCCTGTCCGGACAGCACTAATAGCACGCTAGTCTCGTACTACAATACCTCACACGTTAAGTAAATGACCAATTTTTAGCTATCCGCACAATGTTCTTGATACTGAGGAAAGGTCATAGCCACCTTTCCGAATGAGTGCCACGAGGGTATCCACGGGAGGTGCCAGTCCGAGTTGAAATGGCTGGTTAAATTGCAATTAATACTATATGATATACCAGTACACGAGTGGTTTTCCTTTTCTTTTGGTATCGCGAGATTCCGTTGGTTGAGTTCAATGTTGAGGAATTGAGAGATAATGGGAGACTTCTTGCCTTCAATTGTCACCAGAGAGCACCAGATGCGACCTAGTGTGATCACGCTATTTCAATTAACAGGTACGCAATAAATCAAGAATGAAATACACCACTTTCGAGATGTTTCCTTGAAGTGCACGGAAATTACGCAACCATTGCAGCGGCCTAAAAGAATTACCGCAGCTCTGGGTCCGCGTATTTTGATTACGTTTGGCTGGCCCTGCTGTTTCCAAGGTCTGCATACTTTAAGGCTCGATGATCGTATCCATTACTGTGTACAATCATAATGTGGGTCGAATACCTGCCCATACATCAGTAAAAACCTAAACATATTCTTGCGCCGCAAGCAATCTCCCACAATCTGCTGCAATATGTTTAGGCTTTTACTGATGTATGTGTCCCTCTCCTCCCCTCTTTCCCCCTACTCTACTTCAAGTTCTTCCAATGGCACAAATACCCGACATAGGTTATTTCAGAAAAAACCCTATTTGCAAGCATGGTTTGAAATCTTAAATCCCTTAACCCTGAAGTCATAGGCATTAACCAATAGCGAGCAGTTCGTTCGACGTTATTGCGTTATCTTGCTAAGCACCAGTCAAACAAAAATAGAGCTTTACTAATATGGACTCATCTCCCATTCACGTGGGTTAAGCTACGCTCCTTAAAGAGAAACAAAAGAATGGCCGTGAAGCATCCTGCTGTTTTCATCATCACTCATGTCCGACCAAAAGCCAATTACTTTATACACTGCGTCCACTCCCAATGGTATGCATACAGCTAGCATAGTGGTTCTTGCTCCAAAGACTAATTACGATTGAATATTTTCAGGATATCCCATTTCCATTGCTTTAGAGGAGCTCGGAGTCCCTTGTGAATTTATTTCAGAAAACCTATATTGCAGGCATACAAATACTGAGCTAGCCTCTAATAGACCATGTGAAAGCGATTTCCTTCAAAGAAAACGAGCAAAAGACCGAATGGTTCTTGAAGATCAACCCTAATGGTGATTATATCCTTACGCTTAAATTGTTACGATATCACTCATAATATATGGTTGCTCCTAGGTCGTATCCCTGCCATCGTCGATCACAAGAATAACGATTTCGCAGTCTTCGAGACTTCAGCGATCTTATTGTGTGAGATACTCTAATTTCTGGGTGTATTCTGAATTACTTTGCTGAGTTTGATATCGTGCTGGCAGATCTCGCACAGCACTATGACCCTGAACACAAGCTCTCGTATGATCCATTTAATGAGGCGAACCTGTTTAGTGAAACTCTCCAATGGTTGTGCTTTGCTCATGGTGGACTTGGACCAATGTGAGGACGAAATTATCTTTTAAAGTCGAAATCATCTGACATGCCATAAATCTATCTCAGGCAGGGTCAATCGTAAGTACAACTCGTCTTTCAATTATTTTATTTTATTTAAACATAATCCACGGGTTTAAGCGCCCACTTTACCCGTTTATCATCTGAGAAAATCCCTTATGCTATCAAACGGTATCAGGTTCGTCATCGACTGGCACATTACTTCGGCTACAAATGACCTAACACCTGCACGAATACGCAGGACGAGAGTAAACGGTTATATTCCGTCTTAGACAAGCGTCTCGAAGGGCGAGAATGGCTGGTCGGATCTCATTATAGTATTGCGGACGTCAAAGCATAGTACGTCTATCTCCAAATCTCTCAGAATATTTGACCTGATCTCCTCGTCTGTATAGCCCTTGGTAACAGTTTCCGTAATTATTATATCGCAGTATAAGACTTACATCGAATTTAGGATCGTCGCAAGCGCTTGGACCGGGGTTGATCATCGCACGGAATTTCCCAATATCGTTGTGAGTTTCGTATCTCCCTGCCATGGGACACATCTAATCTCATATGGGACTGGCAGGCATGGGTAGATCGGATAAAAGAACGTCCTCTGACCGTTAAAGGACAGGGTGTGCCCACTCGCACCGATTATGAAGAGTGAGCCTAAAATTGCGTTGAAATGATTTGATGTTATTAACAAGATATTTTTATTTATCTCACTGGCAGCCGGGTGAAGAATGCGGAGAAGGTGGGCGCGAGTATGGCCAAGGCATTTGGGTTTATTAGCACTGGCAAAAGCGGGAAAGAATGAATGCGAGAATGATAATAATGCAAATCTTATGTGCTAATAGATAAAGACGTGACATAACTACTTATTATAAATCACAAAAAAAAAAAAGCGCAAAAAATGAAAAAAAAAACTCTAACCACGTGTGGGGATCGAACCCACAGTCTTCTCCTAAGCCATTGGCTTTAACCCATAATAGGAAAGAGACGCCTTACCATTGGGCCAACGCGGCGGTGAAAGCTAAGTGAACCTTACATTATAGGGGCTGTACCATCCAACGCTGACACGGCTGGAAGTTTTCACGGGTCATTATACATAAAATATTACTTTTAAATTCAGCCCTGCTACCGCCAGTCCAATAAATTTAAATTATAGGCAGCATATATTCGGATATCTCGGAATGGTTTTTCTACGGGTGACTTCATCAGTTAGTACAACAGAAAAGCCGCCAAACTATCCCCTCCTCCACCTTCGCGAATACGCTAGCCCTTTGCCCCTCCAACTTGGATCTTGCGTGATATATCAGACTTCGGGGGATCTCAGAGTCACTTGCCTGCAAATCTGCACGCCGAAGAAGATTAAACTTGGAGCAGTTTCCGCCGTCACGGAGAATTCTGGCATTGCTCGCGCTATCCAGCCTGTGGAGATCCTGAAAGAGAGAAAGAGAGAGAATATAATATTGAATTTAACAGTGCTGCTATGATCCAATGAATCATAGCTGTAAAATATTCCAATACCTCGAAAATGCTTGCTTTGCAGGTGACAGGCCGCAGAATTGACTGCTTATGGTGATATCCGGAATAACTGAAAAGCCGCGCTGCACTCCACCTCCGAGATTTTTTACCCCAGTAAGTATATGCCTTCCAACTTAGGCAGTCTCACTACAGACCAAGCTGCCAGTGGGTCTTGTGTGACTTATCTTATCAGACTTCTGTAGATATCCTCAGGCTGCAGATCATTCTGGTTTGAAGTATCCCGAAGAACAAGGAATGGAACCAGGTGAGATAAAAGAAGGGACGCGTATGGTTTAGAGACACTTTACACGAGTGACTGTTGGTTAAGTGGAGTTGATGCTGGTTAAATTGCAATTAATATTGTATAGATGAGCACGCGAGTGGCTTTTCTTTCCTTCTTTGTATACTGCGGAATTCCGCTGGTTGAATTCGAGGAATTAGTATTGGCAAATTGAGAGATAAAGTGGGAAGGCTTCTTGGCTTCAATGCCACCAGATGCGATCTAGTGTGACCACGCCAGCTCAATCAACAAGTACGCAATAGGTCAAGAATGAAATATACTACCTTCGAGATCTTTCCTGGAAGTAGTACGGAGCCATCGCAGCGGCCTAACAGAACTACCGCAGCTCCGCCTCCGCAGTGGATCCCGAAGGATCGCGATCCGCCAACGGGTCGCGTATCTTGATTCCGTTTGGCTGGCCTGTTTCCAAGGCCTGCATACTTTAAGGCTCGATGATCGTATCCTGTGTTCTTGCATTGCTTATCAGACTTCGATATTCCACTACTTCGCTCATCCTCCTGGCTTGGACCGGAATGATGGAGTGAATGGAGTGAATGGATGTCTAAGGAGCGGAGGGGTTAGCGTTTTAATATTTTAATTGAGATATGATGTTTTTGTGGAGTTCCTGGCTATTTCTTTCACCGATTTTGAATTCGATGCCGATTCGGATGCTTGTCACTGTCACTTTGGACGCTCGAGTCCAAGTTTGAACGTGTCGCTGTGAGGATATCGAATCCGCAGATAGAGTTTCCTAATAGATTACGATTAGAGTGCAGCAATTAAAATAAGCTTCACAGGTGATATGATATGACAGCCAACTGAATTCTATACGCAGTTTCTGTCTCTCATGTGAGGGGACACTGCGATGTACTCACACGTTGTCTGGAGGAATATCGACGGAATGGTGTAATATTGACAAATTAGGAAAAATCATGGATGACACGGGGGTGAGCGCATGGATGATGCTTTTTTCCGAGGATGTGTCGCTATGACGTCGTTGCCAAAGCGCATTGTGCTGCTTAGTAAAGTTATAGTCGCAGCGGGAGGCGACGCACACGCGCACGCGCACGCACATTATTTATTCGTTGTCGTAGCAGCTGGGCGACTACGAGCGCGATGGCAAAAGAATCAGTGGAGTGCCAGCGACGACAAGGGTGTTGGAGAGTGAATGCAGTGTTTGTTCGCGAGTGGAGTACCATATCGGAGCAGAATTAAAAATAATATGAAGTGATAGGAAATGATCACTGGGAATTCTCGCAACAAAATAGCTCTCTCCTACCTCCATGAACGATTGAAGCACTGCTGCTAGAATGCTCGCAGCCCGTACGCGTCCAGTCCGTCGAACGAGCGTGCCCTCCGACAACTCGCATTCCTCCGCAGAATCCCAATCAGTTTCACGTCTTTCGCACACGTCGTCAAACACATCATGGGCAACCCATAATCACACAGTCCCAAAGGCGACACAGGAACCGGGCCTCGTCAGCGTGCAAGAAGGCGTAGACTATAATGTCTCACAGCCACCAGGCCCGCCACTGTCACCCAAGCGCAAGTTTCGGACCCTCCGCAAGCCGTCCCCGTCGTCGCCCCCTTCAAGGCAATGGTCTCTTTTCTCCAGGCATTCCCATAGCCGTTCTGAGAGCACACGCCCAGTCATCAACTTGGACGACGAAGACGCCTTCATGGCGCGCAAGCAGCCGAACCTAGCGCCTCCACCGAGTGCGTTCAATCAGCGAAGGAGTATTGCGAGGGCGAATCCAGTGCGGTCGTCAGTGTCGGATTCAGGGCATGGGTATTTTGCGATAGGAGGAGGAGAGCGCGCGGTGGAGAGATTGAGAGCGCAGATAAACGTTGAGCCACAGGCGGGTACTAGCCGTGACCATCAAGCCCTACGCAACAAACCGCTTCCTGCACCTCCAGATTCACCACACTCTCCCCAAGAATCTCAACATGCACCACCACCTTTAACGCGCCACAACACCTCGAGCAACGCACACGCCTCCTCCTCCGAAGAATTCGCAGAATCGCAATTTGGGCATTTCACCTCCGAACCTAGCATCGACGAATTCGGCGCACCTCCTTCATTGACAGGACACGATTTCAGCGCACCTGCACATTACTATAACTCATATTCTGATTTAGGTCACACAAGTGCGGCCGCAACAGGATATGGTGTGTGGTCTGACGCAGGACACGGACCTGGCTCTGCGTATTGGCAGCAAACCGAATCGGAAAATCGTTATGCTTATGCTGCGTCCGAGCCGCATTTATCTGGGGGAATTGGGGTCGTTTCGGGGCAGATATACGCTTCCGAGTTAACGCTCTCTCCTGTTAATCAAGATGGACCCATTGGCATCTCACGGCGATTTTCCGCGTCACAATCCCAAGTCGCGCATACGGGAAGGAAGTTAAGCTGGGGTGAGAAGCTGAAAAGGAGTATTTCGGGCAAGTTGGGTGGGAGGAATCAGCGGGATGGGAATGGGAGGATGGAGAGTCAGCCGGAATTTGAGATGGTTGGTGAGAGAGGTGGTGCTGGGAGGGATGGGACGGAAGGGCTTAGAGAAAGAAACACAGCCGAAGAAGAACTGCTAACCATCCTCCGTACAGCATCTGGCGTCGAGGCCGAGCCATACCCATACCCCCATCCACACGCATATCATTCTCGCCATCCATATCCCTCGCAATCACAATCACAATACCACTCAAGCACGACGGATACCCCAACTCATACCCCCACCCAAAGCAACGCCCAAATCCAAGCCCGCTACGCCCAAACACAGACGCATATACCGTCCTCAATATCCGAGCCAGGACACGGGCCGCTACTCCCCCAAGCGCGCCCCCGTCCCCGCCCGCAATCCAAATCCCAAGTGCACCTCGCGACGCCCTTCCCGTCCACGCGGCATTCAACCCCCTCAGGATCGAATCTAACACTTCAGCCTGGGAATAGGTTCTCTAGTGCCTCTGCGCCGGGCTTTCATACCTCAAATGCATCGACGTCGAACAGGTTTTCGACTACGTCGGGCTCGACGACGGGCTCGTATTTTCATCCGCATAGTAATGCGAATGACCCGACGAATACTACGCCGAAACCTTCCCCTGTGAAACCCACGAACAAACTCCGTAAACACGCGCGTTCCAAATCCGGCTCTAACTCCTCCACTCTTCGTCCGTTTGCATTATCCCTCGTATCCACGCCCTCGGAAAGGCCAGATGCGATATCTGTGAAATCATCGCCCGAGTATCTGCATACTGCCAATACTACTGCTAGTAGCGTCCATTTGCATTCACCCTCGCAAGCCCAGAAAGCGAAGTTGAAGAAAGCTAAGAGGGGTTCAAAGGCCGTTGTTAATGGTAATGGTAATTCAGCTGCGGGTGCGTCTTCTTCGACGTTCACGTTGAACCCCACCCTCCCGAGTGTATTTCCGTATCCGGATGACGTTCCGCTTCCTGCACACCTCCAAAATCCACCCCATCATCCACCCTATCACCCACACCCACACCAACCGCAATCCCTCTCCCCGACGCCAACTCCGCCCCTCTCAAAGACCCACCGTTCCTTATCCACACCTTCACGAGGGTATTTCTCGTTTGGCAATAACTCACGAACGAAAATTACATCGCCCATTTCATCAGATGGTCACAGTAACATTTCGAGCCCGAGTAGCTCGATTGTGTGGATGAAAGGCGAGAGGGAGGATACGTCGATGGCTGTCCCGCCTGTGCCTGCTATTCCTGCTGAATTTGGCGGGCCGCGCTCGGGGTATGCGAATGGGTCAAAGTCACAACCTGCCTCTGTCTCGAGGACGTCGAGCTCGATGTTCGGATTGGGGATGGGGCGGAAGAATAAGAGTAGGAAACGGGTGAATGACGTCGTGGAGCAGGAGCAGGAGCAGGAACAAGAGGTGTATGTGCGACCTGCGATCCCGCCGATGAGGTCGCTTTCGCCGCTGGAGATGCAGTTTGATTTTGGGAGGGAGAGTATGGATGGGGTTGTTCGGAGGAGTGTGAGTTATTTTATTTTTATTTTTTTGGATTATGATACTGATTTTTGGCGTTTAGTTCTCAGATGCGAGTAAATCGTATTCTGCGCCTGATATCACCGGGCTATTCCAACCGCAACATGCCGCTGCTGCTCCCGCTTTACCAGCTGCGTCATCGCGTTCTTCGTCAAATACGACCACGACCACGTCTGCGAACATCGCCACGCCTTCTCCCTCCAAATACAAGCCCAAATCCCGTTCCCTCACCCTCAACCTCTTTTCGCCTTTAACTCCTCTCTCCACGCGGACGCGATCCAAGTCCAAGTCGAGGGAAGGCTCCAGCTCGACGTCTCCTCTCCCCGATGAAGTCGAAGCCGACGTTAAGAAGGATAGGGCGCTCGTATCCTCTTCACAACGTCGATCATTGTCTTTGCTCAATACGAATATCAACGTCGATAAAGACGGAAAAGAAGGACGAAGCATTACACCTGAACTGAAGACTGCACCTCCGTCTGCGTTTAACGTCAACCTGAACCTTAACCTTAACCTCGATATCAACGTTTCTGGAACGAAGAATGATAATACTACGGTCACAGGTACGACTCTCCCTGGACCAAATCAGTTATTGGGCCCCGGCCGACCTTCCTTCCTCCGCACGCAATCCAACCGTCGTTGGACCCTCGCCGTCTCAGAAACGCCGGAAGATCAACTTTTGCATGAGCTTGATCGTCTAAGGAGTATTGGGTGGGGGCTCGGATTCCAAGGGGAGCTGTTTCGGAGGGACGAGAGGATGCCGGGCGTTGACGGGATAAACGACGTTGGTGGAGTTAATGTGGGAGAGAAATGGAGGAAAGAAGAGATGGAGGAGTGGTTAGGCGCGAGGAAGGCGTTATTGGTGTGTCGGGAGATCGTTAGGACTGAGAAGACGTATCGGGAGGGGTTGATCAAGCTGCAGCGGGGGGAGGTATGTCATTTCATTCCATCCCTATTCTTTCTTCTCTCTTATTAACGACGTCCTATTTACTCTTTATTATAGACTCTAAAAAGGCCACCTCCATTGCTTCTACAGTACCTCCCCGCCTTAATCTCTGCATCTGAAGAACTTTCCGCGCGTCTGACTGAAGATCCTAGTGCGTGGGGTGTGAGCGTCGCGTTTATCGGAGCGGAGGAAACGCTGGAGGTTGCGTTTGTGGCGTGGTCGGGCGTTGTGGGCGAGTTTTTTGGGGGACCGGTGGGGTCTAGGTCGAATTCGAGGTCGAGGAGTCGGTTGAGTCGGAGTCGGAGGGCTAGTGCGGTGGGTAGGACGCCTTCGGGGTCTACTGCTGAAGTTGCTGCCAGTACAGGTGGAGGAGGAGCGAAAGGCGGAGCGATGGCGGCGGGGTGGAGAATCAGCATGGGGGCGGTGTCGCAATTGTTGGCGAGCTCAACAGAGGCGAGTGTAGTGAGGAGGACGAGGTATATTGCAACAAATGGGGGAGGGGTGACAGCAGAGAAAGTGCCGAGTGTGCAGGATTTGGCGATTCAGCCTACGCAGAGGGTTATGCGGTATGTTTTGCTGTATAAGGGTGAGTGCTCCTCTCTTTCCTCTCTGGCTCTCAATGGGGTGGTTACTGATTTAGACGTGGAATAGACCTGCTGAACTCGACGCCGATATCGTCCCCTGCGAGGGCACCGGTGGAGCGCGCGTTGGAGGGCGCAACGAGAATTGCGCAGAGGTGTAATCGTGCTCAGGATAATGCGGAGTTTTTGATGTGATTTGTGCAGCGTTATCTTTTATCGCTTTTTGGGGGTTGATTTTATTTGGTTTCTGGGTTAGACGGGAAGTGCTATCGTTTCTTTTTCTTTCCTTTTTTTCCCTCGTATTGCCTATCATTCTGTGTCACCATCATTTGTTTCTTGTTCCTTTTCTTTTCTCCTTCCTCTCAGCATCGCAATATCTTTTTGCATCGACACCCATCATCATAATCCTACTCATCATCATACCATGCATACCCTTTGGATCCGGATATATCTGTACCATATTTAGTAAAAGCTTCTCTCCTTTCATTTACTTACTTACCCAACCAAATGCAATCCAAAATCTTGTAGCAGAGCATCATTTCAAGAAAGCGTTCTGGCAGGATCAAATGTGAATGATTGAACTTAAAATACGATATTGTAATGAACGGGATAGGTAAGCGTCTTCAGCGAGTCCTGAGACCTCCAGACTTCTGGCAGCGAGCTCATTCACGGAAGTTTGATCAGCCCTGAATACTGAATATTATTCTTTTATCCCAAGAATTTATCGGCCGCCCGTTTAAAAATTTCTCCAGTCAGTTTGAAGAAGAGAGAATCCCCATAATGCGGAAGCCATTCTTGAGTGAGGGTGGCGTGTCGACATTTCCGTTATCCCGCTGCGATTCAGACGGAGATTTCAAAGTTCAAGTTGCCACCTGCAAGGAAACTTTATAAAATACATGCCTCTAATTTATCCGAATCGGGTCATAGCAGCATTGAAGTCAAATCAATATTTAATTTTATTGAGAGCACTGGACTTGTAGCTTGAGGAGTTCTTAAGTTCATCGGCGGCGTCTTAGCTAAGCTTAGATATATGGTAGAAGAGTAGGAATATCACCGCCGCGTTGGCCCAATGGTAAGGCGTCTCTTTCCTATATTGGGTTTTCAACAGGAGAAGACTATGGGTTCGAGTCCCATACGTGGTAGTAATTTTTTTTCTTTTATCTGATGGTCTTTGTATAATTTATAAGTGTGTCACGTCTCTATCTATTAGCACATAAGATTTCCGTACTATCGTTCTCGCATTCATTCCCTCCCACTTTTGCCAGTGCTAGTAAACCCAAATTCCTTGGCAAGACTAGCGCCCAACTTCTCCGCATTCTTTACCCGGCTGCCAGTGAAATAAATAAAAATGTTGAGTTAATAACATCACATCATTCAATCCAATTTTAGGCTCACTCGTCATAATCGGTACGAATGGGCACACCCTGTCCTTTAACGGTCAGAGGACGTTCTTTTATCCGATCTACCC